>JAJEJO010021589.1:0-20336 GCA_020662805.1 Glaucomys volans | reverse complement strand
AAAAAAAAGCCTGTTTCTTTCCTATAGTTTTTTTTAGAATCACCATTTTCTACTACATGATTAAAAAATTTAAATCCCATGGTAATTCATGTTTAAAAATAGTCTTAGTATCAAACTTAATTAGAAGCATTTTAAAAGTAAATTTAGCCCCAAAGAAAAGATCCGGAAAAGATTATACATGATTTCCCTTTACAGAAATCACTTTGCCACCCGCATCCCAGTAGATTGATGACTTTTGTGTACAGAAGGCTAGCATTTATTAAAGATTCTGCCAGCTTGCCTACTAGAGAACCAGACACTCATCAGTTTATAGATCCCAGGGCCCTTTTGCCTGCGGAGTCACACTGGCAATTCACACAGTGATCACCCAGAATAACAGGTTCCAGGTTTTCATTAGAGGTACAATAATTGTTTCCTTTGATTTCCTTCAGAAGTCAAGTCTGGTCAGGGCATGATGTGAAGGCACCTCTGATTCCAGGGGTGCCAGGAAGGCTTCCTGGTCCAAACATCCCTCCCATCTGTTGGACTAATACCTAAAATTCCTTTAACAGGAAACAGACATTGTTTCTACAGTTAGAAATAGGCCTTAAAATCAAACCTTGGCCCAACCTCACCTCCTCACCACCACATTGCCATAAGCTTATAGTTTCATGGATAGCCAATTTGCAAAGGGGTAGAGCATGAATTCCCTGAGTATTCAGAAGGGTAGGAATTAGGTAGCAGAGCACTAGAGGAAAAGTGGTACAAACGAAACAAAACCATCTTTGCCAATTAGGTAGTTTTACCAGGTCTGGTAATTATCTCAGTCCAAATTATGCTTTTGACTCCTTTCAATGTGTCTTGGAAATGGAGTCTAACAAATCTGCCTTCCTCAAAAGATGTATTAGATATAGGAATGTTGTTGTTTTATAAATGTCATTCAGTATATCTATTATTTTATTTTCATCCTTTTTGTTCTATGATCCCACTGATTCTGTGGCTCATTCTTTACCAGTTAGATAGGAAGGAACTCTATCACTGGTTCACTTATAGATGCTCTAATTTTTGTCACCCAATATCTAGTTTGCTCCTGAGCTGCCTCTCCCTGTGGGATTCACTTAAATTGTTTTTCCTTTCTTTCCTCTTCTTTCTTTTCTTCCACCTTTCTTCTTTCCACCTTTCTTCCTTTCTTCGTTGTCTCCCCTCCTTCTTCCTTTCCTCTCCCTCCCTTTCTTTCTTCATTCCTTTTTAAACAAGGTGGTTCTTCCTCTGGTGTAGACTTTCTTACTTTGACAACTAGTCAGGCAGAAACTTAATGGTTTCATTTTAAGATTGAACATCCCCACCTTTATTTTGAAAAATGGCTTAAAGTTGCTTTTTGTAATAGACTGGATGTGGAATTTTTTAATGTGTTCTAATTACTTATACATGACAGTAGGATGCATGTTGACACATCATACGTAAATGGAGTATAACGTCTCATTCTTCTGGTTGTACACGATATAGAGTTACACCAGTTGTATAATCATATTTGCAATTAGGGTAATAATGTCTAATCCATTCTACTATCTTTCCTACCCCCAAATCCTCTTCCCTCCCTTCACTCCCCTCTGTCTAATCCAAAGCACCTCTATTCTTCCTTAGCTCCCTCATTGAGAATTAGTATCCACATATCATAGAAAACATTGTGCCCTAGGTTTTGGGGGATGGACTTATTTCACTAAGCGTGATATTCTCCAGCTTCATCCATTTACCTGCAAAAGCCATAATTTCATTCTTCTTTAAAGCTGAGTAATATTCCATTGTGTATATATATCACATTTTCTTTATCCATTTATCTGTTGAAGGGCATCTAGGTTGGTTCCATAGTTTGGTTATTCTGAGTTGTGTTGCTATAAACATCAATATCGCTGTGTCACTCTAGTATGCTGATTTTAAGTCCTTTGAGTATAAACTGAGGAGTGGGATAGCTGGGTCAAATGGTGTTTCCATTCCAAGTTTTCTGAGGATTCTCCATACTGCTTTCCATAATGGTTGTACCATTTTTACATTAATATTTTCTAGCACTATCAAAAACGTTTGATTCCATTTTAAGTAAATGACAATCTTTGTAGTTAGACCTTCCTAGGTCATTCTATACTAAGGGCAAGAATCAATGATTCCCATAAGCTTCCTGCAATTTGCATGGGAGCTACTAGAGTCAGTGTAACAAGTACTGTACTGTTTTAACTAGCATAAAGTCACATCGACATTACTCTAGTAAATGCACCTTCAAATGGAGGCTTATGGCTCCAATACAGAGATGATAGAGGTATATTATAATCTGGATTCATTTATTTATTTTTGTAGTTGTAGAGGGACAGCATACATTTATACTATTTGCTTATTTTTATGTGGTGCTAAGCATGGAACCCAGTACCTCACACATACTAGTCAAGTGCTCTGCCACTGAGCTACAGCCACATGCCCTATAATCTGGATTTATATGAAAACCCACCAACCCCACCCCACCCTGGGGCCATACATACACATGGGTGTATGTATGTTTGGTGGAAGAGAGAAGGTGTTCTGACAAAGGAAGGCTTTGCTAGTTCCCAAGCTTTGTCATCTAAAAGAGAAAATGCCCTGGGTTCCATCTCCAGCAGTGTGAAAGAAACAAGGAACTACTGCCTATGTTTAACCTGTTTATTTTCAGAACTGTATTTGAATGCAATGTGAGATAGTCTTATTTATGTTTCATCTACTACCTAAAATGTTGTGTTGGTTTTTCAGAACATTTACACTCAAGGATTTGTAAGAGTGACAATAACAAGTACTTCTTTGTTGTTGGTTTGAGGGAGTTTTTGATAAATAGTAGGGTATCACTCTGAAACCTCAAATCCTGCAGGATGACTCAGATACTTGCCAATATGAACTGCCATGACACATACCAAGTTTGAATGAAGAAATTCAGAGTTGTGTTAATACTTCTTAGTTTGTATCCTATCCACCATTTTACAGCACTAACAGCCAGAAAACAATCTTTACTAAATATCTGATTATTAGCATATGTCTCATAGGAAAACTAAGTATACAGTACTTATGTATGGATGCATATACTGATGTTGACAGTTCAATGTTTTGAAAAAATCATGTTTTATTAAAATATTAAACTATTCAACTTTGTAAGATAATAAGTACAGACACAGCATAAATATTTTACCAAAAGGAAGACACATTGTTAAATAGATTTCTCAATTAATAGAAATTCTGAAAGATTCTATTCTATTAAACTAGAGTTTTCATTCTGTAACAGTCTTTATATTCACATATACAAAACTTTGCTAATAAGTACTACAAACCTGATCAAAGAAATATCCTTACTATAATGAACTGGGGTTCATAATAGTAGTCATTAAAATATGAATCTACCTGGATTGTCCTTCATCTGTTTACCTTGAGTCATATGGCTTGTTATATAGCTCAAAATTGAAAGAAACCTTTTGTCCCCATCAAAGATCATTAACCTAAAGAAAAATTCAATCAGAGATCTCATAAGTTACAAAAAAAACTTAATCTTTTGCCTCTTTTATTTTATGGGAGAAATATTATATGCTTCTATTTTATTTTTGTGGTGTTAGGGCACTAATTAAACATTTAAAAATACCTCTTCAACTGCACTTCTTAAACATTAGTTCTACTTTTAATGGGCTAGCCCCAGTAACCGACCCAAAAAGAACTTGTTTTCTAGGACAATGGCAGGGTCATTAAAGATATAACTCTTAAACCTAAGTTTTTATTCTCGAGTGGAATCTCTTTGTCTATCTATATTGAGCCCCACTCACATCCAACAAGGAAGAGAAAAAAACATAGCACTAATAAACTTAATATGGTACATTCATAGTATACATGTATAAGAATTATCCTCACACTCTGACATTGCCTTTGGTATACAAGTCAGTAGTGTTTTAAGCATAGAATCAGTTCTTATGGGTCTGGAGCCAAAATTCATCTCTCCAAAGCCACTCTGACCTTCCTACAAAACAGTCAAGCAGCTGACATCATCTCACAAGGTTTTAAAAACATTAATTAACAAGAAGAAAAAGGAAGGCAAGTGGAGGAGTTACTCAGCTACATAGTTTACTGTGTATCTGGTGCTGGTCTTAACATTTAACATGCTTTCCTATTCAGGGTAGGTGTGTATCTTTAAATATTTTTTAAAACTATTTTATTCATTCATTATGCAAAATTGTATTGAATGTCTACTTGATGACAGACACTGTGCTAGGCACTGGTGGAAGTAAATGAGAGAGGAGGCTTCTGCAACCTGGACACTAGCTTCTAGAGGAAGGAAATTGCGCTAAAATTTTACATCTCTTCTCTTGATCTATGTAATAATCTACATTCTGTAATGCCTCCAAAAGTAGGTATAATTATTCTCATTTTACAAATGAGAAAACTAGAGAAAAAATTGACTTGCTTAAAGTCAAACAACTGGGAAACAGTGAAGGCAGAGTTTGAATCCTGCCTGACTACTTCTTAACCATTGACTACATTGTCTCCAAAGTATCATGTGGAAGTGTGAAATTTCATTGTTACAAAGAAAAATACCGCCCCCAATACTTCTTGGAAATTTTTATCTCAGGGATTGCAGAACAGCCCCTAAAAAAAGAAAGAAACCATTTAGCTTTATGCAAAGGAACCCCATTGATCTATAGTATACACAATCTATTTGGTGTGTTTCTGAAAGTGCAATTTAGATTTTTGCCAAAAATATGAATCTCTTAATCCTCAGGATTTAATTTGTAATTTTATGGGCAGAAAATAAGAATAAATATTGCCAGAATTTACTTCTTAGGTTTTTAATTCCTAATTAAAGTTTGGAAATAGGGAGATTCTGTAAATCCTCTTTTCCCTTCATTTTCAAAGGAAAAAGTCCTGACTTCCTGTTTTAGAAGATGAACAGTGTCATATGTCATTTTATAGAGATCTTCTTGTGGAATTACATCCTTTTCATGTGGTTTTTTAAGGATAGTATTGCTAAAAATTTTTAACTCTGCATTTCTGCAACTATAGGCAAAATGTATACCACCTCTCGGTCCTGGCAGAAAGCCATATATGTATAGGATAGAGATTCTCCATCCATGCTATAAGCTGTTCAGCCAATACCAAGTGAATAAAATGAGAACCAAGGGACATCACTAAAGGACATTTAAGGGAAATGTTTCCTTTCACTATTGACTTTTAATGTTAATATTTAAAGAAGAGATGTTTTAATGATGATAGGTTTTTCTTTCATTATAATGATAAGTCATCTAGAAATTATCTTCCACTTGGGACTCCAGAGTCCTTATCATTCAGTTTTAGAAGCAGTAGATCTTCAGTGAAAGGGAACCCAAAAATTATACTCCCTTTGGCTTCATGATGTGGCAAAAGCAATGCGTATACACATATTCATGTGTAAATATTTTAAGCAATACAAATTGTTAAAAATTCTCTCATTTCATAAGGAGGGATGAACTCTCTAGAAATTTGCATTTGAGAACAAATAATTACATAGATTTACTTTTGTGTGTGTGTGTGTGTGTGTGTGCACGCATTCATGCACCTTGAGGATTAAACCTAGGGCCTTGCACATGCTAGGCAAGCACTCTACCCCTGAGTTGTATTATATCCCCATTCCCCTTACTTTCTTTCACCTTAATCCCCATTTTCATTACAATCAGAGAGCTGGCAAGATTTCTTTACACAGTCATTCTACCACACTTCAGTTGGGTCTTAGTTATACTACCTCTATAACCACTAGCTCACTTTGGCCCAATGTTGAAGGTAAAGGAAGTAGCCAATTCTTTCTGTAAGCCTTGCATCAGGAACTTATCCCTATGTAAGTAAGGTATTTGTAATAAATGCTTTTGTTCTATTTGATAAATGTCTATCCTCCCTCTCCTTGTGGTGTGGCAGATGTAAAATTACCTATTGTTTCTAGAAAATAGATGACTCAGACACTAATTAAATTCACTGCTAATGTTAGCCACAGGTGGAAATGAGGCCAAAGTGGACTATTCATTTTTTCTTCCTAGTTTGATGTGTCTTTTAAAATTGAATTCAAAAGGCATTAAGTACCTAGGAATGTAGGATAATTTGGAGGGAGGGATATTGTGCTTCATTATCTGAGTTTTCCTCAACTCTCAGTCAGTGAGCTCATCCTGCCAGTCCCCAGGATTGTTGAGGGTTGCAATGGGTACTGGTATTTTCCTTCACCTAGTCCTTAGGGATTTAAATCCAGGGTCAGAGGAACAGTGCCTATTTTCTCCTCCTTTTCTTCTCATCTGAAGTCTTCCATGATCAGTTCCTGAGCTTTACCATAACACCCCCACACATACATACCAAGTGAAAAGTCTTCATAGATGTTTTTTTTTTTCCATTTAAGACAAGGAGGACAATGTTCTGGAATTCTGTGGGTTTGTTCTGTCACTCTGATGTGCATTTTACCTCCTCTCTCCTTAGTGCTGACTGATCTCTGCCCTTGGAGAAAGTGACCTGATTCTTTGGCAGCAGTTTAATATGTTCTGATTCTAGAACATGTACTGAAACTATCCAGAGGAAGGAAGACCTTGTCTTAAATGGAAAGCTTGAGAATCACACCCTTCAATGTAGATTTGCTCTGAAAAGAATTCCAAGCTTAACCTCATCTGTGCTTAACAGTATGTTGTAACATCAAAATTCATTACTCCTCTCAGCTGCTGTCTACCAGGCACTTCCTACCCCTGCCCCAATCCTCCTCAACCCATATTTTGTAGTCACTACTCTGTCCCTTTAGTCCAGCCTAGAAAAATTACTGTTTAGACTGTGCTGTAATATGTTATGGCTTTGAATGACTGTGCCTGACATTGCCATACACCTAGCAGCTGCCAGGACTCATGAGAAGCCTCACTGTGTTCTGTTGACATGAATTGTACAGAGATTTAGTTAAATCCTGTATGGACCACCTGATGAAAAAGCCTGATGCCAAGTTTGACTGGACTTTTTTCTGTGTGCACTGTTACCCATTGTGGTATCAAGAAAGAGCCATACTCACTGGCTCTTAAAGAAGGACTAACGAAAATATCTCTGCAAAAAGAAAAATAAAGTCATCTCAAATAATTGGCTAACAAGTGAAAGAGGATGTGTGCCAGGGACTAAAGGCAGTGTTTGCCTAGAGATGATGCAAGCGCAGTTGAATAGTGAGCTAGAGATGGAAGGGTTTGTGTGTGCCAGCCCCATGCAGGACAATTCTGAAGAAGAAGGGGAGGGATGGGGAAAGGGGGTGTGGAGGCATCTTAAATGTATTAAGGATGAAGTAGAAAAATATCTATCCTATTTAAATATAGGCAAGCCTCACTAACTCAGCCTAATTAGAGGAAAGCCAGACTGAGTCACAGAATATTTTTAAATGCATTTTTATTACTTTCAAGAATTGGACATGCTAGTAATTCAAAATAGACTAACAGCATAGTACAGCACCTCAGGGAAGGGGCTTTAAGAATCATTTGTAATTAGCATATCAATTATTTGTATGTAAGTGGATGTGCACAAAGTGCATAAAAAGTTTATTCTCCTAAGTAGGACAAACATTCCCCAGTGCAATCCTGTTTACACTATTAATTTGCTTAGCCAGCCCTTTTTGTGCCAAGATAGATGTATGTAAGAAATGCTTATTTCCTCAGGGAAGAATGAATCGCTTCCCTGTGTTTAGTCCAGTAACTAAGAAGCTGAGCGCCACTTGATTGGTTTGGGATTTCCAGGATATGGAGTTTTGAATTTGCATACAGACTAGAGAGATTTCATATGGAGAAGATCTGGCAGCCATTGCCAGAGACCCAGTTTCCCCATCTGGATTTCATCGAAGTGATCTGGATTTCATCAAGCAACAGGACACTGATCCTAAATGATCCACCAGACACTCTAACATAGACATGTTTAAAATACATCCTGCCCCAAAAAAATAACTGTTAAAATATGATGAGTTGGAGTTACTCTATGTGCAGTACTTAAAAGTAATAAAAATGCATTTCTTTTTAAGTCCCACAAAAACCATGCAATATCAAGTTAATGATGAAAATCAATCCCCAAACTCTTTCTTGCACACCTCATTGTGTGACGGCATTGCAGAGATTTCCAATCATCTGGGAAAGGATATTATATTTTGATGAGCTACGCCAGGTGCTAACTATATGGCAGGATTTCGACTTTGAATCTTAGGGAGGCCCTCCTGGGTAAGGAAGGGTGAGGGAAGGGCCAGGGGCATGTGTATTGTTAACAAATCATTATTGTCCACCTATGTTTGAAAAGCAGAGCAATTGAATTGAAAAAGAAGAGGTATCAGTTATATAGGGAGGGGAGAAAATATGATTAGGAAATGAGAACCAGAAATATAGGCCTATATTTCTACTCACATGTATTAAACTGTACTCTAGGTAAATTGTGAATTCTTCAAGGCTTTAGAGAATAAAAACTAAGTGCAGAGAGCATAAGCACAAGCAGTAAATATACACACAAATGTTGTAACTACAGTTTGGAATGACTCCAGCTCTCCCCTTTCCCCCAAGGGCATCACTATCCAGGGTCTGCAAAGGCCAAATAGCTGTTTGGCTTCCAATCTGATTTTTTGCCTAAGAAATCAGAGAAGTCGGTTTCAATTTTAATAATATATTCTTCCAACTTCTATATAACAGAAAGGCACTTGTGTTTTTGCCCCTTCTTAAAGTGAATTTTGTGTTTGGTGAAAGGTATTAGATTGGCAGCACTGGAAAATGAATTACTGTATTCCCAGAACAGGTATAACCGGGCAGTGACACTATGAAATTTCTCTGTGCCTTTGGGGACCATTTGAGTACTGTTCAGGAAGTCACTGCTATGGTGTGCTGTGCTGAACTCAACAGTATCTGAGTGGACTGAAAGAATTAACATAGCACTCGAAGGGCCTGACTTAAGGCCATTCATTTATTCAGTCGAAGTTATGGAGTGCTTACCATGTGCCTGGTGCTGGGAGAAGACTTCACAAATGCTATATCATTTAGTCCTGACAATTACCTCATGGGGAATGTTATTCTTGTTTGATAGAGAAGGAAACTGAGGTTCAGAGAAGTGAAATGATTTGTCCAAGTTGCTGTGTAAACCCTGGATCCAAGTTTGTCTGACTCCATAGCCAGTGTTCCCCCAGAACTGGGTGCTGTAGAGGTCATGAAGGGAGACAGATGAGACATAAACTTAATGATGTGACACAAAGCTGAATGTAATCTGCACCATGGGCTGGCCCAGTGGTTGCAGACCAGTGAAATGACCCACCCCAGATCACACAAAGGGCCATTAACACAGCTAGCCTTAAAACTCCTATTCTTTGAGTCTTCTTCCATTTTGTTGAATTTGTTAGCTTAGCTCTCAGACCAGACTGCCTCTCCACCCACCCCACCCCCTGCCCAGATAATATACACTGCTTGCTGGAGCCTCTGGCCTTTCAAAATGAAAAGAGCCAAAGAGCATTGGGATTTAGTGACGATAGCATTGGATTCGAATTAGAATTAGTGTTCTAATTCTAGCTCTGACGATTCACTCCAGGCCACTGGTAAGGTTCTTTAATTCAGGATGACTCACTTTCCCTTGTGTGAATGAGAATGGTTTACTTCTAAGAGGTATAGGAAAAGATAAGTAATAATACGCCAAGAATAGTGTGCAGCCCTTTCTGTTGCCAAGGTGACATATAATTGATGAGTACAATTACTTACTACAAGGCATGTTCTAAAGACATGCCAATTTGAATCTATGTTTCTATATAATGGACTCAACAATGATAGAAAAGATGCCCCTTTAAAATGTCAAGAGACTGCATCTTGAAAAGTCAAACAACAAAAGGGATGCAAGGTTGTTGGCTGATAGGTGGGTGAGTGGGTTTGGGGGTTTAAGATTTGTTTTTTTATTATATATGTTTGGGTGCTTTATTCTAGATGTTAGCAAAACCAGTTTAGCTTGTCTGGTGCTAAAAGCAGAAAAAGGAACTTATAAGAAACGAAATGTTTTCTGGATCTGTCCAAGAGGCACCCATGGCCCCGAGTGAAATGACACATCATCCTCACTGCAGGGAGCCCCCCTCCAATTCCCTGCCTCCCAGAAAAAAATTGTAATAGATATTCAGGAATCACTGAGGCATTTACTATATGCTACGTCCCCTGGCCGGTTGAGTTGTTACAGAATGAGTCAGCTGTACCTGAGTTGAGATAGGATTGAGGGTATTTGGAAAAAAAAATCCCTATGCAAAATTAACTGGTTCCCATTTGGGACTGATTAGTGACACCTTGGATCCTTAACACAACCCCCCTGTGATTCCCATTGAATTCTGCAATAGGTTTAAGTTTTATATTTTCGGAAGGGGTTTTGCTGCTGGCAATTACTTTTCTCAGGCTTACTTTGGGAGCTCAAAAAGCATTAGTACCAGATATTTCTCTCTGCTCTCCTCTGCCTCTTACCTTTCTTGGCTTTCCAACTTTTGAGTTTCCCCTTTCTTTTATCTCTACTGAGGGAGTCTCTAGAGGGTGCTGAGACTGCTGGTTGGAAAGTATGAAGATGCAAAGCTGGCCCATACTGGAATGCAAGCTAGAAAGTGAGGAGAGGGTACCTGCTCCTAGCATCAGAGGTCTGGCTAGAAAGACAAGTTAGGATCGCCATGCCCTCACTAGCAGAACTGATTAAGGCTGCTGTAAATATCACGCTGGCATCCCATTGTCCTGGATGAATCTTTCAGAATTTTTTTTTTGTATTGGGGATTGAACCCTGGGGTGCTCTGCCACTGAGCTACATCTACCACCCCCTTTTCTAAAATTTTGAAATAGGCTTTTGCTAAGTTGCTGAGACTGGCCTCAAACTTGGGATACCCCTGACTCCGCCTCAGTTGCTGGGATTAAAGGAGTGTGTCACTGCACCCAGTTTAGGATTTTACTTATTGTTTTTGAAAAAAGTACACACACATATCCATCCCTTGGTATTAGAGGGGAAAATGGCACCAGTGAATGATCTCAAGAGCAAACAGCAAAAGCTGTGGTTCACCCTGCCAGACTAGAAGAAAAGAGAATATCTGTGATTTGGTTGGGGTTTTTTTCTTACCTAAAAACATCATGAATGTCATCACCCCTGGCTCTTATCCTCCTCAGTCACCAACCTCCCTCCCCCAAATCAAGGCCTGAAGGAGCAGCTGCCTGGCTTCTCTTCCTCATTTGCATAGCCTCCCTGGAAAACCAGACTGCTGAAGACTGAGGGATCAGGTTTCTCATCAAGAAAACTGCATTTCAAATGATTGTCTTGTGTGTTTATGGGGAAGTTTAACTAATGTAGTGTAATGAGATGCTTGTCCTCCCCCTCTTTTCTGGGGAAGAGATTTTATGCTTTCACAAAACCTGAAATTAATGATTTGCAGTATAACAAACAGTACTGTTAACAGTGGTTAGGGAAACTTTCCCAAAAGCAATCTGGAGTGGTATTTCATTCATTTATTCACTTAATGACTATTTATTGAATGCCTGCTATGTATCAAGTATTGATTCTACCCTCAAGGAAGTTGGTGGAAATTTTAAAATGATAGATTTAGAGATTGATTTTCATATTCACACACATTTGAATAAAATGAAAACTACAAAGTTGTAAGAACCATAAGATTTAGGATGCTGTGGGCATTCAAAGGGAGTAAAAACTTCAGAAAAAGGCTTAATTGAGGAGGTAACATTTGATCTGGATTCTAAAGGGTGCCTAATTATGGTATCTTTATGAAGTGTGTGAATATGTATGCACACTTATTAAATCTGGGTCAAGTTTGAATACACAGAAATTGTAGGGAAGAATGTTCTACACAGAGGATATGCTAAGATCAAAGTCAGAAGAGTCTGAGCTATGTACAAAGAATAGCAGCAGTTTAGTTTGGCTGGACTGTAAAGTGCATGAGAGGGAGAAGTTACAAAGGTTGGAAAAGAGGGTGGGAACCACCTCATGGAGGAGTTGGAATTCTAAGCCATGAAAATTTGTGCCATATTCTGTAAGCATGAGGGGAGCCAGTGAAGATTTCAGAAAGAGGGAATAATAAATAAGATCAGAGCTTGCTTGAGAAGATTAACACTGAAAAAATAATGACATTGGTGACTGCTGTTTTGTGAAATAATGTGAATGAAGTGGCTGGCCAAGGACCTGATGCACAGTAGCTCAGGAAGTCAGGGAAGTAGGTAGATTTGTAGTGGTTTAGAGCATGCACTCTGGTGCCAGGCTGCAGCTCTGACACCATGTGATGCTGTACAAATTTCTTCTTCCTTTGTTTTTGTTTTGTTTTGCTTTGTTTGGTTTGTTTGTTTTTTTGTTCTTTTTTTGGTTCCAGGAATTTAACCCAGGGATGCTTAACTACTGAGCCACATCCCCAGCCCTTTCTTACATCTTATTTAGAAACAAGGTATCACTGAGTTGCTTAGGGCCTTACTAAATTGCTGAGGCTCGTTTTGAACTTATGATACTCCTTCCTCAGCCTCCTGAGCCACTGGGATTACAGGCATGTGCCACCACGCCCAGCTTGCTGTATAGATTTCTTATCCTTTTGCTGCTGCAGTTGCCCCATCTGTAAAATAGGATTAATGATAATACATATCTTATAAATTGTCATAAGAGTTAAATGTGCTAATACATAGAAAGTAACACAAAATAGTGCTCTGCTTTGAATGAAGTGCTCACTAAATGTAAGCTGCTATTATTATCATTTTCTTTCATGGAAAAGAGGAATTCGAGCTACTCTTTGAAGAATGACTATAATAGACTTGTAGAAAGGTGACATTCTCTTGCCACTTACTATGACAGAAGGCCTACTTGTTAAAAAATATCGCAAGGTGAGTGAGGTGAACAATGGAGAGTTCAGTTTGCCTATAGAATAATGGGCTAGGGGTTATTAAAAACACAAGATTTAAAATGGAGGCCAGAGTCAGATCTTGAAGTATTTTGGATCATAGCTTAAGAATTTTAAGTGATATCTACAGACAATGGAGGGGCATGAAGGATTTTGAGTAAGGAAGTGACTTGATCAAAACTATTCCTAAGTAAGATTAATCTGATCATAGTGTGTGTGATGGATTGGAGAGGGAAGAGACTTGAGGCAGGGAAACTAATTAGGAAGCTATTGGTGTAATCCACAAAGAAGGTCATAAAGTCTAGATTTGAATACTGCAGTGGGAGTGGAGAGGAGGGAATGGGAGAGAGAAAGAGATGTGAAAGACTAGTAATTGAAGAGGACTCCAGGAAAGGAAGGAATCATAAAGGGCTGTGTTATGGTTTAGATGTGGCGTTCCCCAAAAGCTCATGTGTGAGACAATGCAAGAAGGTTTGGAGGAGAGATGACTGGGTTATAGTCTTGACCTGATCAGTGAATTAAGCCCTGATGGGATTAACTGAGTGGTAACTGGAAGCAGGTGGGTGTGGCTGGAGGAAGTGATTCATTGGGGGCGTGGCTATGGGATATATATTTTGTATCTGGAAAATGGAATCTCTCTCTCTGCATTCTGATCATCATGTAAGCTGCTTTGCACTGCCACCCTCTTCCACCATGATGTCCTGCCTCACCTCAAGCCCCGAGAAATGGAGCCTGCTGTCTATGGATTGAGACCTCTGAAACTGTGAGCCCTCAAATAAACTCTTCCTCCTCCACAGTTGTTCTGGTCAGGTCTTTTAGTCACAGCGGTGAAAACGTTGACTAAAACAGGTGGCAAAGTTTTGAACATGAGTGACTGAAAGGATGGATATTATTAACAGAGATAGTGGATAGAAGAGGTAAGATGACAGGCTTGGCATGGTTGAAATGAAGCTGGAAATCACAGCTGACATCTCTGCACAAATTGACAGGCTCATCCTAAATTTATATGAAGATTCAACCCAAAGTAGCCAACCAATCTTGAAAAGAAGGACAAAGATGGAAAACTCACATTTGCTAACTCCAAAACTTACTACAAAGCTACAGTAATCAAGACAGTATGGTGCTGCCATAAAGACAGACATATAGATCAGAGTTCAGAGACCAGAAATAAATCCCCACATTTACAATCAACTGTTTTTATACAAAGGGGCCAAGATCATTTAGTTGGGCAAAAAACAATTTTTTAAACAAATGGCTCTAGGACAACTGGATATCAGCATGCAAAAGAATGTTTGGCTCTTAAATCACACCTTATACAAAAGTTAACTTAGATCAAAGATATAAATGAAAAAGGTAAATACTATTAAACTCTTACAAAAAACACAGATGTAAATTTTCATGACTTTGGGTTAGGTAACAGCCTCTTAGATATGGCACCAAAATCAAGCAACAAAAGAAAAAATAGGTAAAACGGATTTTGGCAAAATTAAAAACTTTTGTGCTTCAAAGGACATTGTCAACAATGTGCAAAGATAACCCACAGAATGGGATAAATATTTGCAAATCATAGGTTTGATAATATACTTGTATCTAGAATACATTAAGAACTCTTACAACTCAATATTAAAAAGACAACCAAGTTTAAAAATGGGCAAATGATTGAAATAGATACTGCTCTAAGGAAGATATGCAGATGACCAATAAGGAAAATGCAAATCAAGACTACAATGAAGATAGGGAGTATAACTCAGAGGTAAATCACTTGCCTAACATATAGGAGACCCTGGGTTGTTTTATTCCCAGGGACCACTTCACACCCACTAGAATGGCTATAATTAATTCAAAACAAAACTGAAAATAAGTGTTTGTGAGGACAAGAGAAATTTGAACACTCAAACATTGCTGATGGGAATGTAAAACAGTATAGCCACTATGGAAATCAGCCTAGCAGTTGCTCAAAAGACTAAACATAGCTACACTGTAGGCTGAGGCAGGAGAATCTCAAGTTTCAGGCCAGCCTGGACAACTTAACAAGACCCTGTCTTATAATAAAAATGACTGATGATGTAGCTTAGTAGTAGAGCACTTGTCTAGCATATGCAAGGCCCTAGGCTCAATCTCCAGTATTACCACAAAATAAAAAATAGGCTAGTGGACTTGGGAAATAGGAAAAAGACTAGGGAATAGGAGTTATTATGAGAATAAAGAACAAGTGCAATAGGAGACATAGAATGATAAAAACTGTAAGCAGAGAAAGTAGTTCAGAGTCCAGGGTCTTAAAAGTAAAGCAATTCCAAGTATTTCCATATTGGACCCTGAAGTGTGGCCATGCTTGGGAATAACTAAAGTGGAATACAGTTGGACATCACTATTTTTGGAAAGGTAAAGAAACTCTAACATTAGAGAATTAGGACAGTCCCTGGAGAAAGAGCAGGTCTGTTTCATTCCATAGAGTAAACCCATTTTTCAACCTATTGCTTGGTATATAGTAATCAATCAACTAAAATTTGTTGGATGGATGGATGAATGAATGAGTGAATGAATATTATAGCACTTATCATAATTGATGGTTTTCCTGTTTTTTTCCCCTACTGGATCATAAGCCCCTTGGATTTGGCTTATTTCTGTATCTCTAGTTCCCAGCATAGGGAACTGCAGGTGCTGGAATCAAAGTTTTAGTGAGTGAATGAATACTGAACAACAGAGAACCATGACAAGGAAAGAGAAAGAAAGAAAATTATGAACCAGGTGCTTAAATCCTCAAGGGAGCCAGAAGAATACATTGTGTCTCTATAGATAAGAACTTTGATAGTATTTGAATAGTATAAGGAAATTACATTGACTTCAAAGGAAGAGAGATTGATGAGCCAGGAGGAAAACTGTATTTAGAAGTGGCCATTTTTCTCTTCCTCTCCTGGCAGTTCTGGAGAAAGGGGCACAGTATTTTTTCTCCTTTGACCCTCCCCCACTCCCCTGTCACCTAGCCTTCTCATTTTTTTCTATATCTACTTTGCCTTGCTTCGGGTTGCTCTCATGCCTAGAATGCTTCAGTAGTATTTTTGCCAATTCCTCTGCTTCCAAACTTTCTCTCTCTGGCCTTACATACAACAGCAAAAAGTCAGAGTTCCTAATTATAATTTCAGCAACATCAGTACTTACACTTATCCAGGGGTCCCCATCTGATTATCAAATCAAATGAAAACAGCAGTCTTGAATTTGATTGTCCAATACCCAGCCCTCTGTAAGCTGTCCTCACTACCAGTTGCTTTGAAGTTTCTATTATGTACTAAGTGTCCTCGCTTTTTCTAAGCTTCTAATTACTCTTTTCTCTACCCATCCAGAGCCTGATTCATCAGAACTCCTTGAGGACTCATTTTCCTTACCTAGCTATAATTAAAACGACTTTCCTAAAACACCTCCCTTGCTTTATCCTTTCCTCTCTCCTAATTACCAAACAGTCATAAACATCATAGGTATATTCTTTTCCCATGTGTCACTCTGTATGACTCTATTATAAATTCATGGAAGTTTATGTCCCAAATCCATCTTTTCCTCTTCATCCATCCATCCACCTGGATGGTTGCAAAATCTCTGACCAACCTTTAGTGTACCCTACCCTAGAGCTCAGTAATCTTTAAATAGAAATTTAATCATGCCCCAATACACATGCATGAACCTATACCCATACATGCACATGCAATGTTTGAGATATTTCATACCTGTTAGATAAAAATCCAAACCCATAATACCTACCCACCCACATTTACTTTGTTATCCTCATCCTTCACTCTCTGTTCCCTCCCTGCCTGCATGTTTCTGCACACACACTTCTTCTCTGACCCTGATTCCCTGCTATTAACCCCCGCAACCATCCCTATGTCCTGCTCCACTCACTTTACCCAAAGTGCCTATAAACTTCTCCTGTGTTTGCTGTTTTGTGTGCAGTTGCTGAGGATGGAACTGAGGGCCTTGTAGTGGTAGGAAAACACTCTACCACTGATCTACATCCCAAGCTCTTCTCCTTTGCTTTTTAAAAAAACTTTTCATTAGAGAAGCCAGGAAAAGTAACACAGATCTGTAATCCCAAGAAATTGGGAGGCTGAGACAAGAGGATTGCAAGTTCAAGACTAGTCTGAGAAACTTAGACTCTGTCTCAAAATAAAATTAAAGAGGCTGGGAATGTAGCTCAGTGGTAAAGTACCCCTGGATTGAATACCCAGTACCAAATTTTAAAAAAATTATTGGAAAATAATCACAAATTCATGAGGTTGCAAAGAAGTGTACAAGGAAGTCCCATGTACTCTTCCTCCAGCTTTCTCCAGTGTTGACATCTTGCAAAATTATAGAATAGTATCAAAATCAAGAAGTTGATTTTGGTACATCCCATAGATCATATTCAGATTTCACCAGTTTGTGTGTATGTATATGTGTGTGTGTGTGTGTGTGTGCTTCCATGTGATTTTATAACATGTGTAGCCTTGTATAACCATAACCATGATCAAGATACACATCCCTAATCCCTCCTATCCATTAATCTGATCCTCATCTCTATAAGTTACTATTTTACAGTATTACATTGGTGGAATTGTGCAGTGTATGTTCTTTTGAGATTGGCCTACTCACCCAGCATAATTACCTTTAAATTTATCCAATTTATTTATATATCAATAGTTTGTTTCTTCTTATTGATAAGCAATATTCCTCTGGTACAGATGTACTAGTTTGTTTAACCATTTATCTATTGAAGTACATCTGGGTTTTTCCAATTTGGGGCTATTATGAGTAAAGATGTTACGCACATTCATGTACAAGTTCCTACATGAAAATAAACCTTAATTTCTCTGGAATAAATTGCCATGAGTGCAATTGCTGGCTCGTATCGCAAGTCTATTTTTAGTTTTGACAGGAACTGCTAAAGTGTTTTCCAGAGGGGCTATACCATTTTACATTCCCACCAGCAAGATTTGTGTGATCTACTTTCTCTACATCCTTACCAGGAATTGTTGTTATTACTCTGTTTCATTCTAGCCAATGTTGAGTGTTGGTTCATTGTAGTACTTCTCATCCTTTTGAACCCAAGTCAAGAGTTACCTCTGCAGAGCCTTTTCTAGCATCCTCTGGAAAAGTTGAGTACTCTCTCCTCCGTGCCATCTCTGCTGCTTCATTTATCCTTGTGTTTTAATTATTTATTGCCATAGTCTGTGTCTTCCCTTCTATCCTGGGCTGCAGGAAGGTAGAATCTGTGCCATATTCATCCTGATTCCTGCAGCATCTGGTACAGTTACATACTGGGCACATAGTGGACCCTCATTAAGTGAGGAAAATAATGAATGAAAAGAACAGTAGTCTTGCTTGCCTCCCCCTCCTCCCCCTTTGCTGGAAACCTTTTTAGAACAGACATCACACTTCCCTCTGTGTCTCCCAGAAACAGCTAATAGGGTGCTCTGTACGTGTATATGTTCAATAAATGTCGTCTAAACTATTCAGGTGGCTTATCTTCCCTCTGCACCCAGGAGATAAGCACATGAAAGAGAGAATAAGCCCAAGTATCCTTGTATTAAGGATCATATGTCATAATTTTTGTAATATTCTTATAATCTCTACCATCACTCAATATTTGTCTGTGTAGATGAGAAATCAAAACAGAACAGTGCTTTGAGTCAAATACTGCCTCCCTCTGTGACTGAACCCTAGTCAAGAGTTTCAATGACCTGGGTACATATGAATTGGGAAAGACAGCATTTTATATCCCTGAATTCCTTTTGCTGTTTCAGAAGGATCTGGGATTTTTCTGGTTTTTCTGTGCTGGTGTGATTTGACATGTTGATTATGAGAGGGTCATTGACCTCAACATTTTTGATCACTTTTTGACTCTGTATTTTCTCAACTCTGAAGTATGTTAATTTGCACTTGTTTATGTGTCTCTGTAA
This sequence comes from Glaucomys volans, assembly GCA_020662805.1. Lineage (NCBI taxonomy): Eukaryota > Metazoa > Chordata > Mammalia > Rodentia > Sciuridae > Glaucomys > Glaucomys volans. The sequence goes on along the minus strand of JAJEJO010021589.1, from coordinate 1,541 downwards.
GAGTTCCTCAGGCCCTTGAGGACTGGTGTATGTTTTGTCTGGAAAGTAGATTGTAAGCCCCTTGAGAGCAAGGACCTTATGACTCCTAGGAATGCATTCTGGACATTGTCAGTGTTCAATTAATGATTATATTGGAAGCCTGACTAAGGTCACCTGTCACATTGACATCTTCCTTTTCATCTATAAGGCTTCTCACTGTTTAAAAAAGCAGTTAGGCTGATTATACATCATTGAATGATTCTACCCAAAATTATGCTCAGTATTACCCACAGCAACTTGTTCTTTTAGGGTGCTTTCAGATTTATAATTTTAGATCAGTTGTTACAGTTCCCTTCTTTATAATACCCTGGTTACATATGCATTGGGGAGGACTGCATTTCATTACCCTCAAGTCCTTTTGCATAATAAAAAGTAAGTGATACCATCTAAGCTTTCAAAGCTTATACTTCTCGCCCCCAGCCCCCACTAAGAATTAGGTGATTGACTCCAAGTGGGATTGCCATCTTAAATTACCAGAAAGAATCCTTTTTAACTATTCAGTGTATATGTTTTATTTATCCAGAATTTAAAATGGAATAAATGTACTGTGTGCTATGGTTGTTGAAGTGAGATTAATATGAATATTTCAAGAAAGTCTGAGTTCTGAAAAGGAAGGACAATTTTGTTCCTTGGTGAACAAATTGTAAGTAGGGTATTTTGTAAGTGAGGTTTTAAAAAAGTGCAATTCACATGTACTCTGATTCATCCTTTCTAGGTAGAAATTTCAATGAAATTGACAGGTTATGTTTCTTTTCCCTCAGCTGTTAGGTGATGAAAGTATGACTCCAAACCCCCCCACCCCCCACCCCACCCTGCACCACTAGCCGGTGGACCAAACCCATCTGTAGTCTTCTGATATTTTGTATCTTTTCTCTTTCCAACAGTGTACTAAAGGAAGTATACCAAGCCTTTAATCCCAAAGCAGTGGTCTTACAGCTGGGAGCTGATACAATAGCTGGGGATCCCATGTGCTCCTTTAACATGACTCCAGTGGGAATTGGCAAGTGTCTCAAGTACATCCTTCAGTGGCAATTGGCAACACTCATTTTAGGAGGAGGTGAGTACAAAGGAACATCACCCTTAGAATTTGTTGTCTTTCCCCCACATTTTGTCTGTTGGCACATAAGAAAATTTGGCCTTCTTAGATAGTATCAACCTGCCTATGACATAGCCCAAAGCTGGAGTCAATGAACTCTGCCACCTCCACAGTTCAACATAAGGAAATACTCTGACACAGTCCTCCTCAGCTTGACCTGTGCTTTGACTCCTTGTCACACTGGAGTCTTTTAATTCCAAATGTCCTTCGATTAAAGGCTGCCTCAGGAGCTTGGGGTAGGCCTAATGGTAGAGAACTTGCCTAGCATGTGCAAGGACCTGATTCCATCCCCAGCACCACACATACCAAATAAGAGAATAAGAATAAGAAGAAGAATAAGAATAAGAATAAGAAGAAGAAGAAGAAGGAGAAGGAGAAGGAGAAGGAGAAGGAGAAGGAGAAGGAG
>JAJEJO010021587.1:0-20388 GCA_020662805.1 Glaucomys volans | reverse complement strand
ATCTCTGGCAGGAATAGCACATAGGTCCCAATGTGTCCCAAAAGCCACCTGAGCATTGGGTAGGAAGGATTCTGTAGCAACATCTGGACTCAGCCAGAAATCACACTATTATCAACAGAAACACCCACCAGTGGACAGAGCTCACCTCCCACACAATTACCGTCCTACGTATAGGCATGCAGTTAGGTTGGACTCTCTCCAGTGATGGGCTGTCAGAGCCTCCAGAGACTTGAAAGGCAGGGTGGTCCATCAGTAAAGCACAGTCTGGGGTCCACTTCTAAGATGCCACTCAGACACCTGGTGATCCTGGTCAAAATGCTCAAATGCCCTAGACAAAATGGGAATCACAGTGACTATATCATCTGGTTCTCATGAGAAATGTAGTAGGCACTCAATAAAGGATAGGTGGCATTGTTATTAACCCATCACATTACAGTAAAATGCCTCTTCTATATAAGAACACCTAGATGTGAGAAAAGAATGCTTTTATGTTGTCCCAAGATACCATCAGCAATAATCAGAGCGACCCAGCTCTGCAGTCCTCTGGCTGGATGGAAAGTGGTTCCAGGTTCTCCTTCCTGCCAGGCTCAGCCTACACCCCAATCCTGCCTCTGCTAAGGGCTGCCCAGGGCCTAACAGAAGGCCCCTTCCACACCTCTCATGCTTGACATGGAGGACTTATTTGCAGACAGTGCTTTTAAAGTCACTAAAGCCTTCCAACCCACAGGTAGATTAAATACTACTCTGAATTGAAGAGATCTTAATGTATCAAAAAAGTTACTCTGTAGGGACAATCTATCCCACAATGGGAAATAATATCTTCCCCATACCAGTCCCCTGTTCCCAGCCTCCCCCAGGCCTGTAGGACAGCAAGGAAGATGTGCAGAAGTAGGCAGGTCTGTCTTGATGATAAGCACTTGGCAAGTTCCCAAACAGGAGCTGTCTATTCCCTCTCAGAGCAAGAGCAGGTCCTCCTTTAGCCTCCTGGCCCCACAGCATTCTTCAGGACACACGGAACAAGCATCACAGAATAACTGGTTCTAAGGGCAGTGAGCAGGAACAGAATGGGCCCTAACACAATCTCGCCCAAAGCTGGCCAGATCCATGAATACTAATCTGAGTGATCTCAGTAATCAATTCCAATGAGAGTTGGAGGAAAATCATTTTCTACGGGGAATAAGAAGTTTATTGACCTGCACTATGAATGTGAAGGTTTATTTCTATGAGAAAGAAAAATCTGCTGAAAAAAAAAAATAACTGGCAATCCATCAATACCACAAACATACCAAAAAGTTGTACACCTCAGGGCCTTTGCACTGGTTGCCCCTCTGTTCAGAGCCTACTCCCCAGAATCTGCAAGCCTGGATCCCTCTAGCCACTCAGGTATTAAAGGCAAATGCCATTTCCTGAGAGCTTCCCTCAGCAAAAGAATTAACAATCACCCCCTACACCCACACCAACAAAATCACGTGAACACACACACACACACACACACACCACACGTGTACACCCACACACCACAGACGTACAATCTGTTCTGGCCATTGCATTGTCAGATTTATTTTCCATAACACTCAACACCATCTGACATATCAAATTCTTAAGTGCCAGGTCATTTATTGTCTACCTCCCCACAACTCCCAGCCCGCCTATAAAGCATTATGACAACAGGACCTTGTCTGTCTTGCCCATGCTGCATCTCCAGCTCTCAGCAGAGCAGGTCACACACAGTAGAGGTTTGGCAAAGGCTTTTAGCAGGAAGAAGCAAACGAATGGGCAGAGATCTGAGCACCCAGAAAGGAGGGGTGATGTGACAACCTGCACCAGGACACAAAGCAGTGGCCTGCAACACCTGCTCCTGGGAGGACCCAAGAACCCGGCATCTCCTTCCTACCTCCAGATTCCCCCTCCCCAGGCCTTACCTAAAGCACAGAAGTTTCTCCCACCTGAGATTTATGCTAAACCTTCAGGAACATGGGCCTTCTTTTCACCTTTAACCTCCTGGTCAGATGTCTAGCACAGGAGGTTGCAATGTCTCACTTTGCCAGGAGGAACTACATTGCCTAACAAATTCTGTACCTGACTACAGATTACTTCAGAATATTGTGCCCTATTTTAAAATTTTATGTCTCCCTAAATGAAGACATAAAATTTCCTTAAATGAAGTTTTCTGACTGCCATGAGCTTAGCAGCTTTCCTCTACCACACCTTTCAGTCATGATATTCTGCCTCACTTCAGGGCCAAAGCAATGAAGCCAGCTCACCAAGGACTAAACCTCTGAAACTGAGCCATAATAAACCTTTCTTCCTTTAAGTTGTTTTTCTCAGGCATTTTGTTCCAGCAACATAAAGTTAACTAACACAGTTTTTACCAAATTGTCCAGCTGTAGGGTCTGTCAGGTCATCTCCACCAGATTCCTTAATTTGTTCTTTTTTGTGTGAGAATCATCCAATGACCTATGACCTCGAAAGAACACTGCAGTTTTACAAGTGACACACAAAAAGAAGCACTTGAGCAATTCCTGCTTTAATCAGACAGGTAGGCAGGTGGCCTCAGTGGGGGTCCTGCCCACCCTCCCATATGCCATCCCTGTGTAGGGAGGGCCTCAGTCCTGATGGCCCCCTCACTGCTCTCCTGGCTCTCAGGGATGGGGATCCCCACAGGGAATCCCTGAGCTCATTCTGCTGAGCTCAGGCCATCAGACCCTAGGGCTGAGGTGGCCTGCTCTCCTAGGATCATGAATATCCCTGTCCAGTGCTCCCCAAGATATATACATACCTGTAGAGGAGTACAGTAGAAAATCTAAGGGGCACACAAGCCAACCTGTTAATAGTCACAAATTTATTTTGATAAATATATAAAATACAAGAAAAATCAAACCTCATAGTACTTTGATTTCACAGATAGTACCTAAGAGGCAGCTAAGGAGAAGAGAAAAGGCAAGTAGGCTGAAGTATACACTAAGTGCCTAATAACACTGCAGGCAGTTCTAGGATATTGGCAAAAGCCATGAAGGAAATACTTAAATGACCTGATTTTGGAGCTGCTGCTTGTGTCCAACACTTCCTTCTGTGGGTGAGACGATGTGTTTAAAGTGCTAAGCATAGTACTGGCGGCCAAGAGGTTTCCAGTGACCGAGTCCCCTTCTTCCCCATGCTTTCCTAGGTCACATACAGCTGACGTCAGTCCTGAACCAGCTGACTCCACATCTAAAGGTCCCCCACTAAACCACTTCCTCTAACCCCAAGATGTCACCCCTGCCAGGCCGGGTCCAGGACACACTACTTCTCCAGCTACTTCAGGACAGGCTCAGCTAGGGCACATGACAGGCACGCAGCATGAGATGGGCACATGACACACTGGCACCTGCTCTTCGTGGGACTACAAGGAAACAAAACAAAACGTGTGTCAGGCAGCAAGGAAGACAAACATGAGTTCGTCTGATTCTCATGACTGTGACCTTTATGAAGGAGGCAGCCAGGGCTGAAGAGATGAAGTCACTTGTCCAAGGCAACTGGCTGGGTGGCTGAAGCCCAGACTGAGCCCAGGCCTGATGATGTTAGAGCGCACAGGTCTTTGGTGGGGGAAGAGGGAGGCCTCACTTACTCCCTCACCGTGGCTGGAGCTACCACTGAGCATGACACTGAAAGCTCCCTCCAAAAAGGTAAGTGTCTCTTGCTGCCACACATTAAATTCCACTGTAGACAAACTATCAGTCCCCAACCTAATAAAAAGTCTTTTCCTGGATGGCTCCAGAATCCCTGTGCTGCTTACCACCTCCACAAGCTTCTACCTCTCTCCAGGCGGGGAGGGCAGCCAGGACAATGACCTCCTAACGCTGTACTCCACATGTGGCCATAGTAATCCTCCAGTGAGGATTAATCTGAGTAATCTCACTCAGATTAATCCACATGTGGCCATGTACTCCACATGTGGCCATAGTAATCCTCCAGTGAGGATTAATCTGAGTAATCTCACTCAGCCAAGGCCAGAGCCTGGACCTGCACTCCTTGCCCACTGCACTCCAGGCCACTCCAGGCACCTGTACCCAGCTTCCTGCTTGCTATGCTCAATGCACCTTCTCAGCGAGGTTTCCCCACCCATCCAATTAACACTCACAATCACCTGTACTTCTTTAAAAAAAAAAAAACCTGAAACAAAAACACCAAGAGGGTGGCCCTTCTTTAACCTATATAAGAGGAACAGAGGTGTATTACATTTTTTTCTGAAAATTTCTGCTTTGATTTTTTTATAATGTAAAATTTTAATGCATAAAAAATAAAATATTACCTAAGAGGTGGGAAAGTAGGGCCATACAATTTAAGTCGGTCAAAAAAACCTCCGTAATGATAACCTGAAGGAGTGAGTGTTACAGAGCACCGTGACAGGTCTTGATTCTCACATATTAATTTCTGGGTTCATGATTGTAACAGGCTGTGAAGTATCCCTTGTGAAAAATCAAGGAAGGGCTCCTGAGAACAATTCAAAAGAAAGAAAGTCATACACACAAAGATATTCTCCGTGGCATTATCTGTAGTACAAAACAATCAGAAACTCGCAGAACAGCTTATAAGGGAGATATGACAATAACCAAGGCTACATCACATGAACAATAAGAACAAGACTGGCCTGTAATCCCAGCAACTCCAGAGGCCGAGGCAGGAGGATTCCAAGTTTGAGGCCAGTCTGACAACTTAATGAGATCCTGTCTCAAAATAAAGCATTAAAGGGCTAGGAATGGAGCTCAGTGATAGAGCAGCCCCGAGTGCACTCCCAGTAACAAAAAAAAAGAAAAAATTTAAATAAATAAGCACAAGACAGGTGAGATGGAGAAGCTATGACCTATGCCAACACGTGTGAGTCCCTTACTAAATAAAATGAACAGTGAATAAAATTCCCCAGCCACAACAAAATCGGACCTACAAGAGACAGGAGCTCTGGGGCACAGAGGAAATGAAGGTTTCTGAGAACATGACTTAGTGTCACACCCTCTGCAGAAGCAGGTCAAGAAGGCTCCCCTAGGGGTCCCCTCACTACTCCCCACACGCCCAGTTCCCTGAGCATCTTCTCCACATTCTCACAACCCTTTCCCCTCTCAGGCCCAGGCGGGGTCCTCTGAACTGAGCACTGTCATGGACTGGTGAGACTGCCCTCTCCTATTCTCAGGCTACAACAAATCTCCTTAAGAGTCCCACAAATTAAGTCCAGATAGCACATGTCACAGAAGAGGGCTCAGAAGCTGAGAGTTTCAGAAAACAAGAGGTCAAACAGCAAGGTCACATATCATTTCCCAGAGCCAGCTACTTAAGGTAAAGCTCTCCCTTAAGTAAAGCATTTTACTTTGCATTTGCTCTAAAAAAAAGTCTTGGAACTCTCTGAGACAACCAAGTGAATAAATAACTTTAGTCACTCATGCTTCTGGCCACAGCAAATGCTACTGCCTGAGCCTTAAAAACAGAGAAGGAAACAAAACCAAACTACCGAGTGTCTAACATCGTCTGCAAAGACTAGCCCAACTCAACTCACTATTTGGCCGCTCACTCTTCACTGAGGAGAGGAGGCTACACCCAGGTTGAATCTTCAGCCTTAACAGATAGAAATGATATTCTCAGACACATCTCAGAGGTGCCAAAGACAAACTTTACACTAGGAAGCACCATCCAAAGTATTCCACTAGGTGGACTGTGCCTCTGAGGCTGCATACCAAGTCTTCCACACACCCTGTCTACCAGTCCCCTCCTGGCTGAATGGGCCTGTACCATGACCCCCACATGCACAAGCCCACTTGCACAGCCAGACCCCAGTGGGTGATGAGCAGGGACCCAGGACCACGGCCACAATGCAGATGTCAGCAGCAACTGGCCATGCCCAGAACCTAGGACCGGAACCCTCGCCTGCACTGACCACATATCAAGCTCACTTATAACAGGGAGCCATCTGCCAAGAAAACAAATATCTCACCTTCCAGCCTCACAGGCCCACTTCTCACGAGGATATTTCCCATCTACTATCTCTCCTCAGGAGCCATTCCCTAGAGCTGGGAGCTTCTTCCTCTTCTGTAGGAGTACCTGAGGATATAGAGCTCAGGCATTTTCTCTTCCCTTAATTGGTCTGATCACGAGCATAATGAGGAGCTTAACATGAGGGTGTTAACAGCTATTGGCAATTTGTAATTAGTGAATGTCTGTTATTCACTAATTACACCTGCCTGCATCACCAAGCCTGCGTCTTCAGAACTTGAGCTCCCAGCGTGGTGTTAGCGCCGTCGCACTCACCCTCCTTACCCCCACAGGCCGCTCCTGTTCCACTTTACAACACTCTTCCACTGAGACACCATAGGGTGTGATGCTACTCAGTTGCCTCTAGGCTCAGGCACCATCTCACTCTTACTCAACACAGAACACAAGCAAAGGATGTGGACTGGGGGATTTCTGTGCCAATAAAGACAAGCCTGAGCTCACACAGACCAGTTTCTGGCATGGGCACCTGCCCCAGGACCCAAGCCAATGCAGGATAACAGGTGGTGACCCAGGGAGCAGGACCATGTGATGATGTGCCAGGGATGGGCATGGCCACAGGACCCAACCTAGTTTAGGGGTCCTTTACACACCAGTTCTTTAAACACATTCATTTGATTTTATCACTGCATCAATATTTTGAGATAGGTGATAATTACTATGTCCCTTGTAAAGATAAGGGAGTAGTTCAAACAAGGTAAACAACTAATCATTGCCTTCCAGAGGGATGAAGAACAGCCAGACCCTGAACCAGGTCCAGTTGTAGCCAACACCAGACTCATTCAAGAAATACACATCACTCTGACATGAGGCCGCCAGGAGGCAGAAAGAAATCAGACTTGATTTCTACCCCTCATGCTCCAGTCTGGCAAATTCACCAACATAGCAAATAAGAAGTAACCACAGCATAAGAAAAGCAACAGGCCTTCAAAGAAGGAGGACTCTCCAAGTGGGTTTTGAGCCAGGCAGTAAACCAGCAGAAAAGGAAGCATCTAGAACACCTACCATGTGTCTTCGAGATCAGCTCACATAATGGGCCCATTAACCCTTGCAATAGACACAGCAGGACTGACACTGAGGGGTACAGGATCAGACAGGAGGCAGCAAAATGTTTCTTATGCCTCACAGCTCCCCCACACCAAGCTCAGTTCCAAGAGAAGCCTAGGACCAGGAGAGAGGCATCAAGCTCAGAGTGGGCAGGGCAGGGCCAAGTAAGGGACAGCGGAACCATTCAGAATTGCTCTGGCCCTGTGTCTCAGGTTCATTCTGGAACTACCACTCAGGGGGCCTGAATCACAGCGACTCAATGTACACAAACCACAGGGCACCACAGTGGGGTGGGATCCACAATATGTGTCCTGGTAGGAACAAAAGAGAAGCCTAGTGCACAGGGACAAGCACCACCCAGAACCGGCTCCAGAAGCAAACAAAGGGAGACAGTGAGGCACAGGAGCGTGTGGCCCTGTGTAAGCTGTTCGACCTCTTTGGGCTCCAGTTTCCTCAGAATAACTGGACTATAAGCCAGGGACTGGACTCCCTCCAACAGTGACCTCCTGTGACCTGCTGCCAAATCATGGGGATGGGGCTCCAAACATCACAGTCCTCTAATACCTACCAAAGACAGGCTCCCAGCTGGCTCCACAGGGCAGAACCCAAGCAGGCTCTGGGATCCCCTGCTCTTCACAAGCCACTTGGAGACCCTCAACCAGCTGACAACGGGACAGGAACACGTGTGCAAGGTCCTAATAAGTAGCAGGCAACCCAACTCTCACACAGCATTCCCTGTTTCAGAGGGACAAGAAAGAGTCACCAAAATAAATAGTATTACAGGCATTAAGGCACAGTGCTCAAGAGTCAGAGTGCTGTGTTCCAACCCCCACTCGGTCACTCGCAGTTATACAGTTCTGAGCAAGCCACTAAGCCTGTGCTGGCCCAGGAGCCTCACCTGTGCAACCTCTTCCCAGGAGAGAATACCTCTCCTCCAAGGAAGATTGCTCTGAGGACTAAACAGGAGGACAAAAATAAGATCCAGCATGGTGCCTGCCACTCAGGAGCCCTTTCAACGGTGTCAACTGCTGCTATCGTTGTCAATGAGGACAAAGACCTGAGAGAGCTTGGGCGAGTCGACACTTCTCACCCCTCATCCTCCTCAGGACTGAGGTAGCTCACCTTGGCTTGCAGAAGAGGCCAACAAATTAAACAGTATCTCACTGGAGATACCAGCAAGGAGGACGTGGTCAGGGCCATCCCAGGGACTATCTCAGAAAGAGATGAATAATGGTTTCAAGGTACCCATCCCTTAATCTCCTACTGAGGACAAGGTCTGGAAGGACAGGTACTTTGCAGCTTACTAATACCCTCTTTACACACACCAGTAAGAGAGCTGCAGGTACGACTCAGAGCTGAAATGTCCCTACCTGCCTGCCAATGTTTGAATACATCTCCCCCAAGGTCTATGTGGTAAAGGCTCAGTCCCCAGCCCATGGGTCTACTGGGACACAGTGGAATCTTTAAGAGGTGGGGCCTAGTAGGAGGTCTTCAGGTCACAGGAATTGTGCCCTTGAAGAGGATACTGGGACTCCAGTCCCTTCCTCTCCCTCTTTCTATTCCCATTCATGAATTTAATAATTCGCTCCACACTACCATCTGAGCACCCCCACCAAAGGTTTAAACACAATGGATATACCTGATCATGCACTGGAACTTTCAAACTATGAGCCAAAATAAACTTTTTACTTTATAAGATGACTATCTCAAGTATTTGTTACAGTAACAGAAAGCTTGCCTAATCTTTCAAATGAGAAACTGAGGCTCAGAGACACTAGAAGTCCTTATCAATGGAAACCAGGACAAGAGAAAGACCTAGAACTCAGGATCACCAATTCCTAGGCAGGCTTTGCCCACCATATTTAACTGAAAGTGTATGCCTAGGGCAGGGGCAGAAAAGTCTATTGAGACACTGCTTACTAGGTGGGGGCTCTGGGGAGATCAGGTAAGCTTCCAGCTATCTAAGGTGGGAGAGATATCTAAGTGGGGCCCCTCCCATCTCATCCTGGCCAACATCAGCAGCATCAGTGTTTCTTCAAGCTAAGCAAGGGACATGGTTCTGAAAGAATTCTCCAAAACACCAGAATCTTGCCGGCTGGTCTCAGGCTGAACACATCCTATCAGAGAACCCGAGTCAAGAGGTATAGGGGAGTTTTCTTTACTATCATGAGTCCCTTCTCTATGGCCAAGGACTCTAAATCCTACAACTCTGAGAATCTTGCTCACAGAAAATATGAGGAGCACCAGTACCCAGCAGCCCCACTTCTCATTTCCTGTGGCCATAGGATATGGTACATGCTTGCATTTACACCTCACTGCCCACTTGCTTGGCATCTATCTCCTCCAGTCCAAGAAGCTTGTGCTGAGTCTTGTGCTGCACTAGGCCCTGTCCAGCACTACCCACCAGGAACAGAGACTAAAGTAAGACACTGCCTCTGACCTGCAGCCACCCGCAGACATACCAGTACCAGCACATCAGAACTCAGAGGCAAAGGGCTCACCAGAGTGAGGTGGTCCCAGGTGGACCCCCACACAACCAACACGAAGAGTTTCATCTTGAAGAGTGAAAGAGCTAAACAGAGAAAGGAAGGAGGATGTGTGTCCTGGGAGAGGAGGCACCTGGGCAAAGCCCCATGCGTGTGAAGTGGAAAGGGGAACACTGCAACTCTAGCTATGGAGCCCTGGGAGAGTCAGGCGCTCCCAAGATGGCAAAGCAGGCAGCCCCTGCTCTGGAGTCCTCCTGCCTTATGATTCTGCAAATCCAGAGAGTCATGCAACTCCTTAGCCAGGCTGTCTGTCCCTGCTCCATCTTCTCCCCTCTGTTCCATCTTCTGGCTCTCCTGGCCAGGTACAGGGGACAGGGCCAGTCATCTCTACAGTGGGCACTTAACTTCCTACCAATTTACCATGGATTTGCATCCTCAAAGCCCCTTGGTCCATCCTTACAAGCAGCCCCAGGCACCCCTGGAATTCCCTGCCCTGAGTCTTCCTATCCCCAAGACAACAGGTGGGTTGGGGCCCTCAAAGCTAAGCCAGCACTATGTCGGAGCCTGTTTTCTCTAACATTAACTAATCTACCTATCTACCTACCAGAGCCAATGAAACTCCTCCAGAATCCCATCCTAACCAGAAACCAGGAGCCTGACCATGTGAGCAGGTCTCACAGAGCTCATATCCCAGAATGCCACATTGCTTTGGCAAGAACAGGGCCACCGCATCATATCCAGTGAGGTGAGAGCCACAGAAGATGAGGTCCAACATCCTGTTCAGGAGAATGAGGCAAGAGCCAGGGACATGAACAAGCTCTAGGATGTGTGGTCTACGTGGGGAGTGTAGGTCTCCCAGTGGCCTAGCCTTTCAACTCATTTGTTGTTTACACTTGACTAACTCCCCCAAAAGATTTGAGTGATTTGTGTGTTCGATCGGACCAAGAAAACAAACAAAAAACTCTCAAGAGATAAATAAAACATCAAACATGCTCACAGTTTACTATAAACAAATTTGATTGGGACCTCCTAGAAACTAAAGAACATTCACAAAAAAGACTCCATCCCACCCCACCCACCCCACACATCCCCCGCAAGACCATCCATGTTGCCTACAAGCACAGACTCCAGTTTCACTATCCTAGCAAAAAACTGTTGCACTGCTCCAAACAGCCCACTGGTGAGCCAGGCAAGCACTGGGCTGGGTGGAGGAGAGATGTTTGTCAGGGCCTCCTCCTTCCAGCAGGAAAGAGAAAGCATGGATGAAACTGAAAGTCAAATAAGGCACAGTGTTAGTGCCTTGAAGACACAAACGTACATTGTTAAGGACAGGCAAGGGTTAGAGGAGAGAACACTGTAGTTTGGGGAACTGCAGAGAACTCAAAGAACATGAGACCACCCTGAAATAAACCTAGGTGGAAGGCTGTTTTTCAAGCTGGCTGCACCTCCCTCCAATTGAATTACCAAGTGTGTGCATTCTAAAACACTGAGGAAAGGTTCCCTACTCCCAGCCCACCTACTTGGGTCTGCCAGTAGCAGGTGTCATTTACCAGCTCCCTGCCAAGCGCCAGGCCCTGTTTCACCGCATCTTTATCTCACAGCCACCGTGTAAGGTCAAGTAAGAGGATGAAGGCTCAGAAGAGCTATATCCAGCACCTCAATGTTCCCAAATGTCTCAGACTGGATTTGAATGCAGGTCGTAGGCATCTCCCTGGCCAACTAAGGACAGACTCTGCCAGAAGCAGGAAGGGCAGTGAGCAAATGTAAGGAGCAGTGTTTCTGCCCCCAGATACAGGACTGGAGAGGAGAACAAGAGGAGAGGAAGGGAGAGAGCACACCTGTTCTCCCAGCCTGGGGCCTGACCTTGGGGTCAGCAGGAAGACAGAGGCCAGACTCTGGAACACCTCATCCCAACAGCAGAGGACTGCTTCAATTGCTTCAATGCAACTGCTTAACAGTAATCACCCCCAAATAAATGAAACAAAGGCTTTAATTTAGAACACATTAAGTTAACAGCAGGCATCTGCCAGCTGACAAGGTCTGGCTTAGTTGCTCCAAACAGGTACAGAGCTGTTTCTTGGGGTTAGAGCCTCTGGTTAAGGCTCCTGTGGCTCTGGGGAGAGGAGTGGAAGGTGATGTTGCCCCTGGTCCTCTGTACAGATCCTCCACAACTCACAGGACAGGAAGAGAAGCCAGCAGAACAAAGGCAAAAACCCTGGACAGGAGAGATGAGAAAGAGCAGGAATCCTTCCGGTAGTGCCAGTGAACCCACAGGGCAGGAGTAGAAGGCCTCCGGTCTGGGCCCCTCAAGAGGGTAACAGGGCTCATGCTCCCAGTGCAGGGCCTCCCTCCACCAGGGACAGACCTGCACTGGGATACTGGAGATCAGTTGGTGAAATGAGACTCCAAACCTCGAACCCATTGACAACTAAGAACCCAGAGCTCCAGCAATCAGGCTACCAGACCTACCAGAGCTGAAGGGAAACCAGGCAAACCATACCATGACTGACTCTTGGAGACTCGGGTCTTTGACCCAACTCCCCACTAGTGCCAGGGTACCCAGGTCACTCCACCTTCACATGGCACTAACAGGCACATTTCCTACATCTGAAGCAGAAGACCCCTTGGTATTACAGTCCCCCAGAAGAGCCGTGAGGCCGTTGGGCAGCTCCGGGTCCCAGGGCAAGGACTGAGAAAAGCGAGGAGGCCGCCTGTCCACTCTGACCTCTGCGGGTGCTGCCAGATTCCATCACCCCAGCTGCCTGTTCAGCCGCCTTTTTCAAAAGGCCTTATCAAAGCAGGTTTATACCAGCGCAGGAAGGAAAAGACCTCCCACTGTCACCTCCCCAACTCCCTCTCCTTAGTCCTCCTCTCCAAAGCCAAGGGGCACGAATTCAAGGAGAAAACTGAAGGGCTCCACGGTGGCCTGGGCCTAGCCGGCGGCAGAGGAACTCACCTCGCAGGCCCGGGGGTCCCGGCGCGCCAACGTGGTGCCGCGGCGCCCTCCAGCGGCCGTCGCCGGCGCTGGCCTATCGCAGCCCGGGGCCCCAAGGAGGAAGAGCCTAGCGTGAGCTAAGCCCCGGAGCAACTCTTCCTCCAGGCCTGGAGGCCGGGTGCTGGATTGTAGCCACCCAGACCCTCTGGCGAGGCCTCCCGCTCACGTTTCCAGCAGGGGACAGATACAAGTTGACCCCCGAAGCATACAGATCCCCGAGTACTGACTCCCAGGTCCTCTCTGGCACAGGACAGCTAGAAAGCTAGCTCCAGGGAGGATTCGGCCTCCTGGTCCCCGGTGAGTCTGATCCAGGGGAGTGAGGGAGGCCTGGTTGGGCCAGGAGAACAGAAGAGGCCACCCACCCTTCCAAAAGGGATCCGAGATGGTGATAACACTCAGAGGAAGGAAGGGCCTAAACTGGTTCCAACCCGGGCTTTGAGGCACTAAGTCACTGCCCCTATCTGGCCCAGGCTTTCAGCTTAGCTCAGGACGCTGCGCCCAGTGCTTTGGAGTTCCCTTCCTGCTCGTATGTGTGACTGTTGGGCGGCGCTCCCTCTGCTCCTACAGCACAGTTTTTGTTCAGATGGACGTTCCTACTTGGGGTGGTTTAGCTGTGGGATGATACTGATTGTGAGGTGGGTTACCGCCCGCACCCACACCCACAGTTCCTGGGTGTAGCTGCTGGCTCCTCCTAGTCTGTGAGCTCAGGTGGTTCTAGACCTTTCAGCCTAGGGCTTTCAAGCCTCCTTCACCAGTTGCAGTGATGAGGCTCCAGAGGTGTAGGTGAAAGCCATTTCACCAAATCCAAAGTGCTGAACAAATGTTATTATTTTTCTAGTCTTCATATTAGCAATACTTTCTCACTGATTTGGGGTGTAACATTACTTTGTGCATCTTTCCAAACCTCGTTCTTGAGAGTATGCACAATTTCAGAGATGTTATAAAAAGTCTTTCAGGGTAGGGAGGGAAGAAAGGCAAGGAAATTATTTTTTCTTGCAAAACACATTTTGGTTAAGTATATATGAAAAGTACCAAATACATTGGTGCAATTGTCTTTATCAACATGTAATCATCTCATTTGTCAGTAAGGAAATGCAAATCAAAACCAAAGTAAAATACTGCTTTACATCCACTGGAATGGTTGTAATCAAAAAGACAGTAACCAAAGTTACTGAAGGTGTGGAGAAATTTGAACGCTCTTACCCTGCTGGTGGGAATGTTAACTAGTGCAGTTTCTTTGGAAAAGTTCAGCGGTTAAAAAGTTAACATACAATCCAGCCATTCTATTCCTAGGTCATACACAAGAGATTTGAAAACATATGTCCACTCAAAAACTTACAAACAAATGTTCACAGCAGCACTATTCATAATAGCCTAAAAATGGAAACAACACAAAATTCCATCAACTCATGAATGAATAATGTGGTATATCCACACAATGGAATACTATCCAATTATTAAAAGGAATGAAGTAATGACATGCTACCATGTGAACTTTAAAAACATTAGGAAAGACGTCAGACATAAAAGGCTTCATATTGGATAACTCCATTTGTAGTAAATACTCAGATTAAATGAATTTATAGACACAAACCAGACACAAACTAGTGGCTTTTGGGGACTGCGGGGCAGGAAGATGGGAAGTGACTGCGAATGAACTGTTTCTCTGTGAGATGATGAAAATGTTCTGGACTATGTGGTCATGATTATATAACCTTATGAATATATTGAAAACTACTTAACCATTTACTTCAAAATTTTTGGTATGTGAATTTTATCTCATTCTTTACTTGCAAAAAAAAATAAAATAAAATAATTATCTCTTAAAAATGGCCTGGGGGAACAGAGTCAGGAAGTCCTGATGAATTGCTAATGCACAAAGTGAGAATATTTCTATCTGTGCACTAAAGTCCAGCAGAATTTATAAGCCACCCTTGTGTCATTTCATCTATGACATCCCTGGCCTATGTTTGTGAGATTTGCCTTATAATTTCAATACACTTGTGGAACTATCTAGAGTTTATTGCATTTAACACAGTACTTTGTAGTTATTCCCTACAGACCTATGATTATAAAGTCTCTCAAGAGAAATGTACCTTAGCATACAAACTACTCCACTTACTTTCATGAGTATATTAAAATTTAAGAGTGTCCCTAATAAATGTACTTGGTAAAAAGCACACTGTTCTCTAAATGGCATAAAATGCCACCCTCGTTTCAAAGAACCTCTTACTTCAGAACACATTTCTATGATCACCTCTTTCCTAGAATGTCATAATGGAGCCAAAGGTTTCACAAAGATGTAAGACACCTGCTACTGTGATGAGCTGGGGGATCAGCACCAGTCCCAGTGTCACCTGCTTGTCATCAGCTTCCTCAGCAACACAACCAGCATTCAGGACCCTCACATTTGGGCTTTTCTCAAACCCCAGGTAGGAGCTTTTTCAAGCCACTCACAGGTTTGTTTGTTTTGTGATGCTAGGGATGGAACCCCAAACTCTCCCATGCTATGTAAGTGCTCTGCCACGGAGCTGTACTCCCAGCTCAAGTCACTCACAGTTTTGCTCTTGCAACAAAAGAAACCCTGGGATGCCCTCACAGCAGAGCTCTATCATTTGTCTGGTCATTCCCAGAGACTTCTAGGCACCTTCTCCTGGAATCAAGCAAACACTTCTAAATGGGGAAAGCATAGCTGTCTTCTCCCAAGATGTCCTCAAGCTTGTGCAGCCCAGCTGCAGGACCTGAGAGGGCTGAGCTCTAACAGAAGAGGGCAGACCACTGAGAACCCTTCTAGGATGTCTTGGGTTTCAGTCACACAGCCATCAGTCAGTCCACTACCAATACTCACTGAGAGCCTAGAATGTGCCCAGAACTGAGCTGAGACTATGGTGTGCTAGGGAGAGAGAGAGTACCTCTGCTTCCATTGTTTCAAACTTCCACTAGGAGAGTCACCCACCAGACCAACATCCTGGCTTCCTGCACCCACCCTATACCCCACTCCCCATCATACCCACTGACTCCTCCTTAAGTCAACAGGGAAGCTCATCTGATGGGTGAGTTTGGATGGCATGTCTGCCTCTGGCCCTGCCTCTCCTCTTCTCCTACCTGTTGACTGTCCAGAGCTACCTGCCCCTCCAAAAGTCATTTCTTGCTCCCAGGTTAGGGGCTGCTTGTTCACTGTGTCTGTCACTTTCAACTCAGAAATAGAGATGGCATTTATGCGTTTCCTAAAACCTAGTAGATGAAAGTCGGGAAGGTCTCTGACTTCATGAAGGTTATATTCCAATAGGGAGGAGGCTGGCAGAAGTACACAGGACACTTTCTCAAACATGTGGGGACCACTCCCACCTGAGGCCTCTACCTTACGCTTCTCTGAAGAACGTCCGCCCCTCCCCCATAGCTTCCATCTTCCTTCCTTCAGTCCCTGCTGGAATGTCACCTGGTCAGTGGGCCTTCCCTGACCACTGGACAACTCCCCACCCTCAACACCCACACACTCTCTATATCCCCTTATCTTGCTTCACTCTCCTCCATGGAACTTATCTGTAGGAACACCTGAGACTTTGTGGTTCGCATTACAAGAAGAAGCATAATGATGGAACAAGCAGACCTGTTCCTCTCAGAAGCACTGGGCATGCCCATGCTGTGCATTATGCTCCCTGTGAGCACCTGGGCCCCAGGCATATCCTCTTCCCTTAATTGGCCTGATCATGAGTCTAGCACGAGCATAATCAGGAGCTTAATATGAGGGTGTTAACAACTACTGGCAATTTGTAATTAGTCAATGCCTGCTATATATGCTTGCTTGTTCCGCATTAAACTAGTGCCTGCGTCTTCAGAACCTCAGCTCCTGGCGTGGTGTTAGTGCCATCGCACTCATCTTCCCTACTCCCACAGGCCGCTCCTGTTCCACTTTACAACACTTATCACTGCCTGACTCCATCTCCCACACCCATTCCCAGGATCCCAGAATGTAAGCTCCATGAGGCAGTGGTTGTTCAGCTTCCGCTGTCCACAAGCACCAAGAAGAGTGCCTGGCACAGGTAATCACTCAACACTACCTGCTGAATGAATGAATGAATGAACAAATGAGCGCTATAAAGATGTGTGCAAGCTGATGGGAAAGATGGAGGCTGGCATGAGGACTGGCTTATAAAATGGGTTCAGAAGATGAACAGTTAACATCTGAGCTGATTGATCAGTGACAGTGCAGGAGAAATACCATATATACTGCCACACCCATGTTGGGTACCTAAACAGTGGCTGGGTGGGCCTCACCTACAAGGGATTGGCTACATTGGGGAAGGAGGATGAGATGACCACAGGGTCCTGTCAGTGACAGACAGGGGAGGCTTTCTGAGGCCTGCTCACTGTGCTTATTTTCCAAGAAGTCAGCAAAGTAGCACAATATCGTAAGACTAGACCCAAAACCAAAGCCACAGCAGCACTAAGCCACATCACACAGATGTGAAGGTTAGTGCTCTGACAGCCATATTGAACCACAAAGACAAGGGACACTCCCTAGGGATGGTAAAAAGTGAGCTAGAAGGTGCCTAGGATCCTGATAACTTAATGAGGCCCCTGTGCCAGTCAGGTATGCCTCCACTGGACTTCGTTTAGATGAGAAATAAGCTCAAGCTAGTATAAGCCAGCATTATGTGAGATTTTCATGGTATATGCTGTCAAACCTGATAAAAGGTTCATGAAGGAGTAAGTCTTGATCTAAGCTCTACCATGTGAGATTCCACCTGACAACGTGAGACAGATAATTCAGAAGCAGAGCAAGCAAAGCTCTACAAAAAGGGACAGACTTTCCTATAGGTCAGGGATGAAAGGCTGGATGAGTTCAAGGATGCTAGAATGATCTGAATGGACAGGGAACCAGGAGACTGGAAGCTCTGAATGGGAATGATGTGATAAAAGCAGCATCTTAGCAAGGTGAAAGTAACAGACCTCCCAAAAAAAGCCTGGGTAAGAGAGAGCAGTCAGTCCAATGGCACTGAATGTCTGCTACGTGCCAGGGTCTGTGCTCCCCAGGACAGGCTGCGGAGGTCAGGAGGACTGAGCTGGTTCTGTGGGGTCAATAGGAGACACCATGCATTCCCATGGCTGCCTGCACAGCTCTACCCAGATTCACAGACCCCACCAGGAAATTCTGACCTTCAGGCTAGGGCAGGGCCCAGGTCTCTGTTTTAATTTTTTAATTTATTTTTTTGGAGTTGTGGATGGACAGCATGACTTTATTTGTTTCATTTTTATGTGGTGCTAAGGATCAAACCCAGTGCCTCATACATGCTAGGCAAGCACTCTGCCTCTCAGCTACAGCCCCAGCCCTGCAGGTCTCCATTTTGAATAAGTACCCCCATGTGATTCTGATAAAATTAGAAAATGGAATACAGGGTACAAGCAGCTCCTAATCTGGCGCCTGGAATGTAGCAGGTTCAGGTATTTGTTAACAAATACTTGTAACCTGTTAGAAGATAACAAACTGGTTTTGAAAAAGCTTTCAATAACAGCCAAAACATTTTTCTGGGTATGTGGATGATTTTTAGCTAATATTTAATTAACCAGAATATAATCATTAATAATGTTTTCTGGTCTATTTTTGCAACTTTATCTGTTAAAAGTGTTTTTGTGTCATTTGAAAATGGCCTGAGAAGGGACCTTTGAGTGTAGGTACAAATCTTATGCCAGCTCACCACAGCCCTGCTCTGCATCTTACAGATATGGTAGAGACCCTGAGCCCCCCCTCAGGGAGAAGGAGCTCCCAAGTGCCTTCCTCTTTCCAAGGTATTCCAGCACACTTTAAGTCAATTCTCCCTCAGAATAAATTGCTCTCTGGACCTTATTTTACAAAACAGAAGTGCTGAAGCGCTCCTAAAGGGAAAGTGTGGCACAAAGAGAAAAACATTGGCCTTGGCCACTGGCCCAGAGCCATCTGGGTCAGTAACTCACCAGGTGGCCTTGGCAAGTTTCTTTACCTTTTGTGCTAAATGCTCTTAAAAATCCCTTCCAGCTCTGACAGTTTGGTAAGAACTTCTACCTTCCTTCTTCCTAATCGTACTGAAAAAATAACTCTCTCCATATAAAAGTCACTCACACATGTAAGACACTGTGTTAAGTGCTGGGGACACAGTATTTAATAATTATATAAATATCACTGTGATAACAATTAACAAGAAAAAGTGTCAGAACTATCATAGTGTGTAATGGGGCTCAGGAAAGGTTTACCAAGGAAAGAACACTAGAGCTGAGATCTGAAAGCCTAGTACCAGTGAATGATGGGGAGGGGATATTCCAGGCAAAATGAAAGGCATATGTGGAGTGATTCGTGGGGTAGGAAGAAGCACTCCAAAGCTATGAAAAACTAAAGTCACAGATAAGTGAAGCAAGCCTTTTTAGAACCATAAAGAAAAGATCATTTTTATCACAAATAGAAGAGATTTCCAAAATACGAATTCAAAAATAATGGGCACAACATGATCACAGGACTGATAAACGCTTACCTGCCCATTACCGTATGGATAAAAGGCCCCTACTCTCACCACTCATGCCTCAACAGGGGAGGTGGCAGTTCCTTCAGGTCATTTGCAGCTGCCTCCAGGCCTTGAGTGAGGGCTGTAGCTGTCAGAACTGGGGCCCACAAGGACAGGGAGTCAGAGCAGGAAACATACTCCAAGGCAGGAAGGAGCCTGGTCCTGAGGCTGGATCCACGTGTGGGCCAATATTTTTGGTCCCAATATTTCTGCCAGACATCATACATAGGGACAGATGATAAGAGGAAAGAAGACACACAATTCAGCTGGGCACCTTGGATGACTCCAAAGAGGGTGTGGTATCAGAAGATGGTCAAGATTTGGAATGGAAAAAGCATCCCAGTAGTGGGAATAACACATGCAGAGGTATGAGGACTAAAAAGTGCTGTATGTACAACAAGAGCCATGGCTTGAACTCAGGATGAGGGAAGGGTAGAGAATTAGCAATGGTGTGGACAAGGCCCAGGTTGCTACCACTGACTCAGCAGGTGGAAATGATAATTATGGTCTTCAGAGTGGTGTTTAGACCAGGTCAGATCCCAGATCTGCCCATTCTGGCCCTATGGCCAAGGGCCCTCCACCTTCTCCCCTGCTCTAGTACAAGGCTTCTCAAATGTTAGTGCCCTAAGGATCATCTGGGACAGATTGACCTACCTCCAGAATTCAATTAGGTAATCTGGAATGGGCTCCAAGTCAAAACCCCAGGTCAGACATATGAACCAAACATACCTACAGTTACAAGCTCCAGGACCTGGGTTCTTGGACTTCTCCAGCATGAAGTCCTAGCCCAGGTGCACTTTCCTGACTATGGTGAGTATCCTAATGGGCTATTTGTCCTGCACAGGGGACATTTCTTCAATGCAAGAATGAAGAGATATAGAGGGTTGGGCCTGGCCTATCTCTTGGGTCTAGAAACATTCCTAAGGAAAGTGAAGGTTGAATAGAATGGTCAGGGACCCAAGAAAGAAGGAACATTCTGGGCAAAGAACACAGCTTGTGTAAAAGCACATTCAATACTGTTAAGATATAAAGGGCATGTAGAGGAAGAAGAGGGAAAGCCAGAGAGGCCCAAATTCACAAGACAGCACCACCAAGATATTGGGACTTGACACTCTAGACAACAAAATGCCACTGCACACCCCTGAACCCTACAGGATTCTGGCAGCAGCTCACCCACTAAGCTGGGCAGGAACAGGGGGACACTACTCTTGCCTCAGTGCCCTTCCCCCACCAACATCAGTCTCCATTCCTTAAGATCACCTGCTACTCCTATCCAAAAATCAGACTTTGGAGTCCCTCTGTATAT
>JAJEJO010021584.1:0-18364 GCA_020662805.1 Glaucomys volans | reverse complement strand
CTATCGGGGGATTAACTCATTGATTGGGTTGACTCTTACAACCCAATCATTTCTCCTTCAAACCTTCTTGCATTGTCTCACATGTAAGTTTTGGGGAGACACCACATCTAAACCATAACATCTGAGTTTCTACTCTCTTTTATCACTTGCCGACAATGCACTAGCTATATGCAAACTTCTGTTTTCATTTCTTAGTCAATGTGGAAGGACTAACATTATAGACCTCATAGACTTGTGAGGATTAAAGAGGCATTTTATAAAGTACATATTATAGTGTCTGGTACATACTAAGAATAATATTGTTTTTATTGTTACTGAATAAAACCAGAAGATACCCAGGTTTTATGAGTTTTTTCCTGGTGAACTCACATGTATTAGACAAGATCATTGAAAGCATTTTTGCACATATTGATGTCAAATGAATTTGTTTTTTATTATAGTTTCTAAGATTATAAAGATATTAAGACTTAGCTAAAACATTTTTTCTGTCCTTTCCTTTTCCTATCCTTACTCCATCTTCTCCCCTTCCGTCCTTCTTTACTACCAACATTTACTACTCAACAGTGTTCTTGACTATCCCAGCACTGAGAATAATATGACTGCATTTATTTGTCTGTGTGTCTATCATCTACTTATATTTATCTTAGTTCAGGTGGTTTAAAATAGAGAAATTTATTTTTTTCCAATTCTGGATGCTGAAGGTCCAAGGTCAGCCTCAGGGTGCCAGCATCAGGTTCTTGGTGAGGACATTCTTCCTGGCTTTCAGTCTGCTGCCTTCTTGTGCTGTATCCTCCCGTGGCAGAGAGAGGAAGCAAGGAAGCACTGATATCTCTTCCTCTCAGAAGAGCACTAATCCCATTATGACTGTTTCACCCTCATGACCTTATCTAAATATAAGTACCTCTCCAGGTTCCCACCCTTCTAATATATTTGGGATTAGGGATTCAGTATATTAATTTCGGGAGGGCATATTCAGCCCAAAATATTATCTATCTAAATGCAGTTATGAAAAGAAAGTGTCAATTTTAATGAAAAATTGAAAAACTCCATGACGGGAAATGATTTTAAGGCAAGTCTTGATTGTGTGTTCTCCAGGTAGTTGGGCAGAGTGAGGAAAGAGCAAAAGGGTAGAAGGTGAAGAATTCCAAAGGACAGGCCTGAAACAACACAATGGTATTTAATGGCATTGTTAGAAAAAAAATGGCTTCCCTGAAAATTTTGGACATTACTATGATGATCAGAGTGTTTTCTCTGGGGGAGTGAATATGATCTAGTATAACCTCTAGAAGCGGTATATGGGATGGGGTAGGATTCCTATGAAACATATTCTGGGCAGTCAGACTGAAGAGTAAAAAGGAAGAATTGACCTGACTCCATCAGAGATAAGCCTACAGTAGTTATACACGGTTTCCCAGGCTATGTTTGCCTGGGGGAAGTCAGGAGATGATTTCCTGGGACACATGCTTGCCTGACTTGATAATCTCTGCCCTGCCTCCATGTGAGAATCCCTCTTCTCACATTGTAGTTCCAGTCAGCACCGCCAGTACTGCTGGGGTCTCGTTTCTGGCTCTAGCTGCTCTTGGTCTTCCTTTTGTAGCTATTTCTGCTGGCTCTAGTCCAACACCACTGCTACAGTCTCAGCTTTTGCTGGCTCTATCCCACTGTGGCCCTGGATGGTGCAAGGCTTTCCAATATGCTGTCTCTATGATGTTTGAAGTCTTTACTCAACTGTGGATGTTTGAAGTCTTTACTCATCTGCGGATGTTGGCCCTGGTCTTATTTTATTATGAGCCTGGAGTCTAAGAAAAGTCGTAGACTTTTAGCCAATAAAATAGAAATTTCATTCATAACTCTGACACTAATTCTGTGACAGCTTTGGCAGTTGTTTTAGTTATGATCTCTGAAAACTTAACCACACTAAGTTTCTTTTGCTGCTGAGACTAAAAGACCTGACCAGAATATTTTTAAAGGAGGAAAAGTTTATTTAAGGGCTCACGGTTTCAGAGATTTCAGTCTTTAGAAGTCTAGCACCATTTCTTGGGGCTCCAAGTGAGGATGAACATCATGGCAGAAGAGTGTGGCAGAGGGAAGCAGCTCACATGGTGATTAGAAAAGAGAGAGAGAAG
This sequence comes from Glaucomys volans, assembly GCA_020662805.1. NCBI lineage: Eukaryota > Metazoa > Chordata > Mammalia > Rodentia > Sciuridae > Glaucomys > Glaucomys volans. The sequence goes on along the minus strand of JAJEJO010021584.1, from coordinate 16,238 downwards.
TCTCCACTTGCAAGATAGATATAAATATATTTCCCATAGTCACGCCCCAAATCCCCACCTCCTCCGGCCATACCCTACCATTTCAGTTACAACTTAGTGAATCCCTATTGGGATTAACCACTGATGAGGTTAAGATTTTTACAATCCAATCATTTTTCCTCTGAACCTTCCTTCATTGTCTCACATGTGAACTTTTGGGGGATACCTCACATCCAAACCATAACATCAGTCTTAGTTACCTTATCCTTAAAATTAAGTTAATGCTACCTACCATAAAGGGTTATTCTGAGGATTCAATGATTTCATGTAATTAAAGTACCTAATATACAGCCTGGCATGTGGTAACTTCTTATTATCACCACTTAATTCCCATGATGGACTCACTTGAGTCCCATTTTTTTTTAATCCTCTTCTACCTCCTAAAGCTGACTGCAGTCTTGCTTCCCCAAAGCTCTTAGTTTTTGAAAGTTTTCCTTGTGGTTAAGTTTACAGAGATCATTGGGATAATTTCAACTAGAACAATGTGTAGAACATAACATACCTTAACTTCTATCCTGTCCTTGTTACTGCAAACTTCTTTGGAATTTGCTGTTTCCTTGGGGCCATTTGCCACAGCTTCCATCCTTTGGTGCTGTATTTGCAATCTTTTGTGCAAGTCTGCATCCTAATGTACAAATACACCCAACTGTGTAACTCAGATGACCAAACAGGCCAGAGAGAAAGAGGGAGAGGAATGGATGCCAATGGAGTAGAATTGTCATTGCAGAAATTAATGAGATGTAACAACTCAACCTTAAAACAGTTGAAAGGCTATCGTAGACATTACCAAGAGGTTGCATGCTGAGCTGTTCTAATCAGGTGGGTTAATATGCTGATTCTAGCTATAAGAAATGCGGGTTCATGGCTGATGCCCCAAATCAAATGGGACATACTAATAAAGTTTTGTACTTAACAGCAGAACCCTAGCCTGTGGCCAGTGTAGGACCTGCATATAGCATTTCTGTTCCCATCCCAGGCTAATGACAGTCATCAATGGAGATATAGCTTTAGATACCTAAAATAACAAGTGTTTAAGAAAATGCTCTACACCTAATGGGGCATAGACTGTTAGTTAGGAATATAGTCCCTGCAACCAAATTGTCTGGGTTTAAATCTCAGCTATTCTACTAACTGTTACTTTGGGTGACTTATATAAGCTCTCTGGTCTTTGCATGACAATACCTACATTATAGCATTGTTAGGAGAATTTCATAGATTAATAAATGTTAAATGCTACAAAAAAAATGCCAGGTATAGAGTTGACACTCAACAAATATTAGCTGTATTGTTATTACCTCCACTAGGTAAGGAAACCAGCATGAAGCAGAGTTCCCAAAATGGAGTCCATAGATTGCTGGAGGTGAGGAAGAAGGAAATTCTAGGGAAATTTTCAACCTAAAAGACTCCTGTCTCACACAGTGACAATCACATTAGGTGGATGGGGATGAGGTTGATGGGGCTGAGGTGGTTATTGTCTTTCTACTCCTGAGTCAAGACTGGCTAAGGAGCAGGGCAGATCTGATTCAGCAGATACTCAGTGATGCCTGCTGAAGAGGCTGGAGAGGGCAGGAGTTTACCTTTCAAAATTCTTGCGATCATCCTGCAGGCCTCTCAGGGGACTGAGAGAGCTTTTTTTTGCATGTGTCCTATCATGACCTCATGTCACATAACAAATCTCATGCAACCTTCTTTAGTTGTACTTGAAGCTGATTTGGATGATTGATCTGCTACTTTGGATTAATTTCAGCCTAAATTTAAATGAAGAGCAAACATTTTACACTGATGGGATCACAGTGCTTTGTTCCTTAGGAGTATTTTTAAACAGGGCAACAAGTAAACTTTATCTTCTACATAAAAAAGGTGATGGTAAATAGTCTAAATTAGATAATATTAGGTAAACAGTCTCAGTACAGTCTCTAGCACAGAAATAATATGTAAATTCCAATTTTTTTTATTGCTGTGAATGCATTTGAGACTTTGATATTTCTGAATTACCAGTGATATCATTAAGGTACAGAATTACTTTCTTAGCAATTCTGGTGGTTTGATTATTAAAGTGCTTAAGTTAGATTATAATCTAGCAAATATTATCATTATCTTGTTAAAATATTTTAATTTCAAATGTAATACAGAAACATGGTTGTAATTTTAAGCACTGCACATTTTGGATTTAATTTTTTAGTTCATTACCTTTGTCTTGCTAATCTTTGGTATTAATCTCCTTTAAAAAAAAACCTGATTTGCTCTCGGTAAAATCTTTAAAAATATTTCATTTTTGTATAAAAATTTGTTTATCTTTGACACACAGAATTTCTATTTGGTTTTTCTACTGATTATGTGTATTAGATCCATGAGCTTTTCAAGCCTGAATTGTAGAAAATATATATTTGAAATAAATGTATTGGATTAGGTCAGCTGATGTGATCAACAGTGTGATTTATATTTCCATATATGTGTTATTGTGTTTTTAATGGTAACATGTTCCCATAATTTTATCTTCTGAATGTTTAATAAAGATGATTTAACAGGATATAGGAAAATTTCAGCTTGTGTGTTTTAAACAAATGTTTTATTTTTGCACTGTGTTAACTCAGTAAAAGTTGTGAATATTTTTTCAGGTAAGTTAAAATAAAAAAACTCAAATATTTTGGGCAAAAAATTTTAACTGTCCTAGGGAATGGCATCCTCAAGGACATCTCTAATATTTTTAAGTTATGACTATAATGTTAATTCATAAATTTAAGCAATGATATATTTTCATATCTGTATGTTGACCATTTAAAAATTACCCTGTACTTTGATACCTATGCAGAAATTTTTCTTGGAAAGTATTTTATTAAAAACTTTCTCATTTATAAAATTTGCATTATTATTACATTTGCATATTACTATATTTGGAGCCATAGTGCCTGTCTTAGAATTTAAGCTCTGCCACTGTTGTGATCACTCTTAGGAACATGAGTTAACCTCTCCTGAGCCTTAGTTTTACCTTATGAAGTGAGGATAAGAATAGTTTCTACATTACAATTTAGTTATGAGGATTACATGATTAAATATATATAAGGTGATTTGAAGTGTGTCTCAAACAGGGTCATGGGATATTTGTTTTGTTGTTTTCTTAATTATTTGGGGAAAATTAGGAAAAAAGTGTATAAACTATAAATGTGTGGAGATTTTCTATGGAGCAATTATGATAACATCCCTTTGCAAAAGTTACTAAGATGGTCACTGTGAGTAGATTTTACACTGACATCCACTGAATAAAAGAAACCATCATATTGATCAGGATAAGATGGTTAGAAGAATGGTTTAATATCTAAGTAAAAATTGTTATATTGAACTCTGCTCCTTAAATAAGTAAAATAGTTGGAATAGTTGTAATTCTCTGCTACTCTCATTGATAGGTCTTAGGTGAAAGAAGCCAATGGAAGCTAAGCTCCCACTTCTATGGCTACAGATGGAGACTATGAACTAGTCAGGAAGGGGACCGCTCCTAATGGCCATGGGTCAGGGCTGTGGGAGAGCAGTATGAGAAGCTGGTTAGGGCTGGGATGCTGCTGTTCACAGCACTGTTGCTCCTTGAGACCTAACTTGCCCTTTTTCACTTCTGTGAAAAATAGATGAGGGTGCAGCAGGAGTCAATCATGATCCCAAAGCAGCATTAACATTATAAATATATCTCATTATTTGTTATGGTTTAGATGTGGCGTCCTCAAAAGTTCACGTGTGACACAATGCAAGAAAGTTTGGAGGAGAAATGATTGGGTTATAGCCTTAACATAATCAGTTAATTGATCCCTCATGGGATTAATTGAGTGGTGAATAGAGGCAGGTAGGGTGTGAGTGGAGGAAGTGGTTCATTGGGGTTGTGGCCATGGGGCATGTATTTTGTATCTGGAGAGTGGAGTCTCTCTTTCTGCTTCTTGATCATGATGTGAACTCCTTCCCTCTGCCACATCTCCCACCATGATGTTTAGCCTCACCTCAAGGCCCCAGGAATGGAACTGACCTTATATGGACTAAGATCTTTGAAACTGTGAACCCTCAAATAAACTTTTCCTCCTCTCGAATTGTTTTTGGTCAGATCTCCTAGTTACAGCAGCAAAAAAAGCTGACGAAAACATTATTTCTATTCCAAGGAAGACTGCTCAGATTAAGAGTTGTGATCATCTCTTATCTTGAGGTCAATGATGGAAAAAAGGGTTGTAACTTTGACCCACTTTTCTTTTTAAAATACATTGTCTCCAATGTTCCTGGTTCAAAAAGTAGTAATCATACCAATGGGCTGGGTAAAGCCAGACAGTCTACTTTAGAAGTCATTTGTACATATACTTTTAATTTTCAGGCTAACACTGTTCCAGCTGCAGGTATCTCTCAACATACTTTTAATTTCATAAAGCATTAGCTGATGTGACACACATTTATATTAAGCATGCATCATTTGGTTTACTCATTATTTTCTCCCCCAAACTGTATCCTTTGCTTTTATTTAATATTATTACTGTCCATCCACTTTTTAAGGTTATAAATCTCTGTTCTATTCAACTGCATACTTTTTTCCTCTCCATTTCAAATCCATTAATTTAACCTACTGTGTGTCTGATGTTGTTCTGGGAAGTAGGGATACATTGGTGAAAAGAAATCAACAAAAAGAAGCACCTGTTGTTAGGGTATAGGTGGAGGTGTGCACACACAAACATGTACACACTTCCTTACTATTCTATTTCCTAGCTCTCTCAATTTGATTTTCCTTACCCCTTTAATAAACTCTTTTCTGTGAGTACACTATTGTGGACAATGTCCAACTGTGAATCATTATATCTTAACTGGTCTCCACTCTGTCATTTGCTTCTTCAGTTACATCTAAAACACAGGGTTAATCATTGCATTCCTCTGTTTATAAACATTTTGTGGCCCTTATCCATCTGCATTCTGATTTCATTCAGGTGTTAGCCCCGTCTATTATCTCGCTCTACTTCCTGCCTCACAACCTCTTATCTTCTTTGAGCCATACTTTATTGAGAAAATAGAAGCAAGGACACAGGGGTGTTTTCCTCTTCTTATCTCTATAGCTATAACCTTCTGTAAAAGAATATTGTATTCATTGTCTTCCTTTAAAGCCTACAAATGGCCAGGACTTCCAATTGTGCTTCTGATCCCAGCTTCTCACAATCTTTTCCAACCTTTGTTTTTGAAGTAATTATATGATGCTTCTTTGTAGTGGATTCTTTTTTAAAAATTTTTACAGACTGCATTTTGATTAATTGTACACAAATGGGGTACAACTTTTCATTTCTATGGTTGTGCATGATGTACATTCACACCATTCATGTAATCATACATGTACATACGGTAATGATGTCTGTATCATTCCACCATTTTTCATACCCCCTTCCCCTTGTGACCTATGTTTGATATATTTTTTCTTCCTTTCTAGTGGAGTATTCTCACCTATATTTGATATGCTTTTACATCATTCATTTAAAAAATCTATCCCATGTACATTTTCCTAAAGATATTACTTCTTGTTACATAAAATTGTTATCTTAACTGGCTCTCTCCATTCTTCTCCTACCAGTCACTCATCAAGAAACTCCAGTCTAGCTTCCATCTCTGCCACTTCATGCAAGCTTCCCCCCAAACCTTCACTGACTCTTTTCTCGCCTCCTTTTCTCCCTTATCATTATTATTTTTAATGTTTTTATTAGTTGCTGATGGACCTTTATTTTATTTATTTACTTACATGTAGTGGAGAATTGAACCCAGTGCCTCACACACACTAGGCAAGCACTCTGCCATTGAACCACAGCCCTCGCCTTCCCTTATCATTATTGTGATGTCAATAATAGCCACATTGCCAAAGTGAATGAACCCTTTCTGCCCTCATCTTAATGTACTCCTCTGGAACACTGAGTATGATTCACCATGACTTCCTTGAAAATTGACTCTCTAGGCTACGTATCTTTATCAGTCTCTTTGTTGTTCATTGGCTCTTCTCTACCTAAAATCATTAGTGTTCATCTTTCCCTAGGTGTCCTCATCTAATCACAGTGATTTAAATGCTAATAATAAAAAAATTAAACATCTTCAACCCTATCCATATGCTGAGAACCAGATTATACACACAGCTGTTTCTTGGATATATCCATTTGAATGCTAATAGGCATCTCAACATTAAATCTTACAAGTCAGAACTCTTGACTATTCCCCATTCCTCGGGACTCTTCCTTCAGCAGTGTTCCTTGTCCCAGCAAATGGTACCGCCATCCACCCACTTATGCAAGCCCCAAACCTAGAAATAATTTATGATTTCTTCTTTTTTTCTCATTCCTCTTACAGAATTCATCAGCGTGTTCAAAATGTATTTTATTAAAACTATTGATGAATATTCATTGTATTAATGAGTGGATTTAACTGAGATTTTCATACATGCATACATCATGCTTGATCATGTCTGTCTTCCCTTCTACCCTTTCTCAAAGTGTTTTTTAATTTATATGTTTTCTATCTTCATTGCCATTTCCTTGCTCTAAACCATGATCATAGTTTGCCAGGACTACTACTAGTTTTGCTTCCTCTGAACTAATAAGTTTTCTTCCTCTATTATTTCTGTCCACATAGTCAGAGTAATCTTCAGTAAAATATACATCCAATCACACTGTCCCTTGAATAAAACACTTAGATGGTTTCCAACTTCATTTAGAATAAAGTCCAGGACCCTTTCTGCTGAAGCTCTGCAATATCTCTCTGAGATCATCTCCCATTATTTCCCCATCCCAGCTCCTTTCTAACCATACCATCCCTCTTCCCATTCCTTGAATTTACCAAATTCTTTTCCAACACATGATCACCTGCTATATTCCAAGGATTTTCTGGGTGATTAAGAAACACCAAAAAGTAAAACAGATACAATTCTCTAACTTCAAAAGTATACTTTGTGAATGAGACAAGCAATAAATAAAAACTATAAAGGAAAATAAATTCTATTGTGTGAGGAAGGACACAAGTGCTATAGAAAAAGAGAAATGGGGGAGGGGAGAGAACAAGCAGGGTAAGAAGAATTGAGAGTGCTATGGAGGTTGGGAATATTCTGAAAATCATGTTAAAAAAATGAGAATCTTCCAAATGTATTTGACTATAGAATGAAGGTTATGATCTTATGGAACTAATATTCTGAAGAAGGCAATTGAGGACATTATGATTGACCGACCTTCCATTCTCCTAATAAAAGGCATACACATCATTTTACAGAGTAGCAACCTGAATTCTATAGATGTGATTAAGTCACAAATCCTTCCTAGAATTTTAAGATATGACCTATGCCTTACAAAGGTGATGATGAGAATTTTGATGATAGAGACCATCAGTTGAATATGTGGTATATTTGACACTTGAAGCAGCTTGTGTATGTGACAATATCAATTCCAGTGAGTCAGTTAATAAAACAAATAAAAATAAGGTTAGAATAATCAGCAGATAGTAAAATTTTTCTTTTATTTATTTTCACATGTATAATCATTGTCAATGGAAAAGTAAATAAATATGTATGACATTACAAACAGAGAAAAGTAATGGGCAAATTCTTTTAAATTAATGTTTTCTTTTTAAGCAATAATAGTGGTCTGTTACATATTCTAATCAGTATGAACTGAATGTTTGTTTCCCTACAAAATTCATATGTTGAAGCCCTAACTCTATGTGGCTATATTTAGAATAAGGAAGTAGTAAACGTTAGATGAGGTTATACAGTGGGGGCCTGATACGATTGAATTAATGTCTTTCTAATAAGAGACACCAAAGACACCTCTCTGTCTCTCTGTGTCTGTCTCTCTGCCACTGAGAGCACACAGAAGGAAAAGGCCATGTGAGGATATAACTTAATAGTGGCCATCTGCAAGCCAGGAACACAGGTCTCAAATTGGTTGGAATCTTTATCTTAGATTCTAGCCTATAGGAACTATAAGAAAATAGGTTTCTGTAGTTTAGCCACCCAGCCTATTGCATTCTGTTAGGACAACCCTGAGAGGACTAGCTCATTGATGTGACATCTGGTAGAGTGCATCTGTAAATTGAATTTCTTGTTATTAGGACTTAACTTTTGAAGTCTGTCAAAAGCTCTATCAGTTGATTGTTTATATATTCTTATCTCATACACTATATCACTAGATTTATCAGTTTATCTTACTAATAATGACTGAAGAACACTTGAAGTTTTAATTTCAAAGGTTTTTGTCACATAGAACAAATATGAGAGTAGAAAAATTACAAATATAAATATGTGGGAGAAATTAATCAAAACTCCTGTTGTGCTATATATTCCAGAAATTTAAAACACAAATGAAAAGTTCAAGTGGTCTTATAGAATGTCAGAATTGAAGGAACTTGAGTGCTGTATTTCATCCTTTCCACTCCCAGGGTCATATTTTTTTTCAAATCTACTGTTTAAGGAGTATATAGTTCCACAGGGGCTGAAAATAGCTCTCAAATAGAGCTTGAAATGATTCAAAACTATTATGAAGTTACTCTCATAAATGAAAACTTATAGCTGTGTCTGCATGTATTGGAGACTGATTGGATGACTGAGGATTCTTTGAATTAATGCTTATGTAAACAACATTTATGAAAGGTAAGTAATAACAAGTAATATATGTTATTAAAACTCTACAGTGATCTACACAATCATTTAGAAACTAGAGTAACAAAAGTTTTTGAAGGAAAGGAGTATTTATTACTGATATTCTGGAGAATTACTGGAAAACTGATTATAAAATGTGTGTTAATTAAAAATCAGTTTTATCATTGTTTATAAATAAGGCAAAGCACTTTTTTTTATTGATACTGAGATTGAACCCTGGAGCACTTAACCACTGAGCCACATCCATAACCCTTATTGTATCTTTTTATATTTTATGTAGAGACAGAGTCTCACTAAATTGCTGAGGTTGGCTTTGAACTTGCAGTCCTCCTGACTCTGCTTTGAAGGCATGCATAACCATTCCCAACAGCACTTCTTAGTTCTACTTTCCTGACCTCAGTTAAATCCTGATAATGATAATAGTCAACATTTATTGAAAACCACTGAGTTAGCATACTGAATCATTGTGATGAATCAGCTCATAGAGTATGACTATCCCAAACACCTTTTCCAGCGTATTTTACAGTAGTTTTTTGTCTAGAAGACATGGAGCTGATTGTTCAATTCCTTTAAAGGAATTAGCTCAACAAGTTGAGCTGGAATTTCATGTGATGGAAGAGAAGAATCCCTGCAGGTGAAGGTAAGTTTTTCTGGCTTCTTCTACTTATTTAATCACTAGGACTTGCAGCTCTATTCCACTCTCTTCATAATGGTTTCTCTTGTTGGTTGGAAATGTCAAAATATGTAACACTGATAAAAATGATCATATTGTTTTCCTAAATCTATGTTATTATTATGGAAGCTGCACTTATAGACTATTTTTTTTTTACTTTCATCATTTGACAGAGTTTGCTGAGAAATAGAATAATAAAAATTATTTTACCCTTAATACAGACACTAGAGAGACATTATTTTTGTTTCCTTTTCCAGCCTTATTTTTACCGTGAAAAGAGAAACTATTTAATCTCTTTTTCTAATTTTCTGTTATTGTTAAATATATAACCTTGAAAAAGATTAGGTAATTCAGTTGTTCCCTATGTTGTATTACTTGAAGAAACCCTGCCTGAGAAGCCCTTCTTACTTGAAGAAACACCAATATCAGCCCATATTTTTCAACTTATTAACTTGTCCTCTCAACTCAGCTTTCTCTATACTGCAGGGTCCCATCTGCAGTTTTAACAATATTGATGATTTATTCTATGAAGAGTAGTTTAAACTGCAAAACAGAACCTGGAACTGAGCCACAGAGTGGCCATATGCTCAGAGACATCCCTACAGCATAGAAAGACATGTTTTCCTGAGATTTTCTATTATCTTGGTGAAAGATAGTCTGGAAGCTCCTGCCCTAAGTGGTTCTGGAGGGCCATAGTAATAAGTTAGATGGCTGTAAACGTGCAATAAAAATGACACAGTTTAGGCCCTCCTAGTGACTGTATGTTAGACAGCTGGACAGTGGGGAAGTTCTCAAACTCAAAAGGGAGATTGTGTTGTCTTCCATATAATTTGTTGCTTTTTCATTTGAAAGTCTTTTTTGTTTTTTTTGGTTCTTAATTTTTGCTGCTATATCACTGTGCATAGCAATGTGAATATTTGAGATATCTTTGCAATATAGAAGAGCACTGGATTTGGAATTATTGTTTCCATCATTTATAAGTCATGTGATCTGGGAAATGGCTTATTTTTAGTTATTTATAAAATCCTCATTCAAGATGGTTGTAAAATTAAAGAGAAAAAGTATGTGAAAATTACCTGGTACAAGGCATCAAATCAGTGTGGAATTTGAAAAACAATGTTAGGTTTTAAGAATTAGCTAGGTCAGTGGAATATCTGTATTCACAGTTGCTTGATTTATTATTCTTGAATTATTTGGCATTTTTAAGGTCAAAGTGTGACACTTACCTATGTTTAATGAAACAAGTATCCCAAGTATGGATTAACATGTATAGTTTAATTTTTAAAACTATTTTTCTTAAATTAGATAAAACAAGGTAATTATATTTTAGTGTCTTTAGAACTAATATGGAAAGTTATTCATTTAGTACTGTATTTACTGAAGACATTTAGAAAGAATTTATTTCAGTGACTGCTTTTATTGTTGACAAAGTATTTTAAAAATAAGAGGAAAATCTGGGCATGGTAGCACACCTCTGTAATCCCAGCAGCTTGGGAGGTTGAGGCAGGAGGATTGCAAGTTCAGAACCAGCATCAGCAAAAGTGAGGCACTAAGCAACTCAGTAAGACCTGGTCTCTAAATAAAATGCAAAATAAGGCTGGAGTGGTTGAATGCCCCTGAGTTCAATCCCTGGTACCCTCTCCCATAAAAAAGAAGAAAAGCAAGATGATTTGATTATACAGAATAATTCAGAATAGGATATAGTATCAGTATTAGTGATTATTTTCTTAATTCTCCTCAAATAAATATGTCTTCTCTGAAAGCACCTTTATTCCTCTAGTGATTGGACAGTAAATTAGATATTATTTTAAAAAAACCCAATGAATCCATTAGTCTGATTTTCCTACTGTTGTAGTGTACAATGTTACAGAACTATTGACCATATTCACAGTTACTTGTATGTGGTTACAAAATGTTACACAGTTACTAGTATATGGTTACAAATGTTTATTAAAATATTTTTTAATTCCCTGGAATTAAAAAGTCATCTTATTAGCCTCATGTTGGCAATGTTGGGAATTAAGAAAAATTATCAATATTCTTACTTCCCTATTGTTCAATCACACAGGTTTGTTTTCTGCTCCTTCTGGACATTTTATAGCTCTGATCCCACCTCTATCATCATTGTTTGGTCTTTTTACTGATCTCTTACCTTGACTATTTCAATTATAACTTTGCTATTTTCTCTCCCTGCAGTCTTTTCTTCTCTAGTCACTGTTCCTCAATGTAATCATTCATTTAAAAAATGAGATTATCTAAAATATCTTATTTCTAGTTAGGATCCCATTCTCATGGATGTACATGATGGTGGGATTCAGTGTGCTGTTTTCATATATATACATGGGAAAATCATGTCAGATTCATTCTACTGTTTTTCCTTTTCCTATCCCTTCTCCTTTCCCTCCGTGGATTCTGCTGTCATGTATAACTAAAAAGAACCAACAAATAAATAAATAAGAAGCTAGAAAAAAGAGAGCAAATCCAGTTCTAAGTTAGTAGAAGAAAACAATAGAGATCAGAGCAGAAGTAAATGAAATAGTGAAAACAAAAAAAGAGAAAAGATCAACAAATCTAAATGCTGGTGAAAAGAAATAAATGCTTTGAAAAGAAATAAAATGGACAAAACTGGCTAGACTAAAAAGAGGGGAAATAACCAAATGAAGAAAATCAGAAACAAAAGAGGAGATATTACAAAAAATTAGATTATGTCAGTTTGTCATTGAATATCATTATGTGGTTTTCTAGTACTTAGAAGAAAAAGTCTAAACTTCTTAGTACTATATTTATATATAGTTTATATACAAATATAAACTTTAATAATTGTCCTGACTTTTCATTAGTGATGTGTTCCCAGCACCTAGTGCCTAATGGATGTAAAGCACTGATGCATTTTTGATGAATGAATGAATGAACCTCCTCTTTCAGACTCCTTGTCTTGCCTTCCTGCCATCTATCCCATTCTCACACTCAAATCTTTCTTTGCTTTGAAAATGACATTTTTTTTTCTTCCAGTGTGTCAAATGTATTTAATCCTGCAGAGATGGCTTAAATAAAATGGATTAAGAGATTTGGGGATTTTGACTGTGAGACTCAGCAAGGATGAGTTAAGGCCATAGTCAAGTGTGGGAGATGGTTGGCATAGTTACATATTGCAAAACAAGAAACTCATAAAGGCACTGAACTGAATGTTTATCACTGGAGTTTTGTTTTAATCCTGACCTTGTTGTTGATTAATGTTAAGATTCTAGAAGAGCATACTCTAGTAAATGAAATAATACTGCTTGATAATGATGAGTTCAAATTATTTCTCTCACAGGAGAAACCCCACAACATTTTGGAAGAAAATTATTTTTTAGAAGAGGAATGTGATAAGCACAGAGCAGTTTTGAGAGAGAGAGAGAGAAGTGAGTTTTGGAGAGGAAGCTGTAACAACTGAGTGAAGTCCTTTTACTTTGGGGGTGAGCTACTCATAAATGCAGACCTGGGGAGTTTCAGGATAACAGGAGAAGGCATGGCTGAACCTTAAGTATAGGAAAGAAACTTTGATAGTATAAATTGAAGGGTATACAAACAAAGAGTGGAAGAAAAACTAATAACAGGAATATCAACTCAGGGCAGCCAACTGTGTGTGTGACATTTTCTTACACAAAATATAGTTATGGGTCAAAGTAATTAAATGGAGTAAAAGTAAAGTAAGGGTGAAACTAATAAATCCAAAGAGTATTTTCTTTTCTATTTCTCCTCTAAGAAGAAGCTAGATTGGTTTGGTTTTCTGAATAATTGTGCAATAGTTTTCCCCTGACTACTGAACTACTAAAGATTAGTATATTATTTTTTATTTCTTAATTTCTGTTTTATTGCAAAAAAAGACTAAGCAAAGCATTTCTACCTATTTTTAATCATTAAACTAAGAAATACTTATTTGGTTATCATCATATAGGAATATTTATCTAATAAGATCAATAGTCAAACAAAGTTTTAAGTGTATAGTAAACAATAGGTACAATGTGGTAAGCAGGTCATTAGAACTTATTCATCTCTTAAGAGCAGTTGATCCTTTATATCTTTGTAATAGCAACTCCTCATTTTATTCTCCCCTCAGCCCAAAGTAACCACGATTCTCATGTCTATCAATTTGACTATTTAGATATTCACATAAATAGAATCATGAAATGTGTCTACCTGTGACTGGCTCATTTCACTTAGATAATGTACTCAAGTTTCATCCATGTTTTATATGTCAGGATTTCCTTTCCTTTTTTAAAGGCTTGATAATATTCCATTGTGTGTCTATAACATATTTTCTTTATCCCTTCATCTGTCAACTGACATTTAGGGTTTTTTTTTCATATCTTGGATACTTACTGTAAACAATGCTGCAATGAACACAACAGTACAAATAAGTCATTGAGAACCTTATTTCAGTTCTTTTTGAATAAATACTAAGAAACGGGATTGCTGGATCATCTGGTAGTTTTGGTTCTAATTTTTTTTTTTAGAGTACTCCATATTGTTTTCTATACAGCTGCACCATTTTACATTTATACCTGGATTTAATTTACTTTGAGTTGATTTTTTAGTCTGGTGCAAGATAAAGTCTAATTTTATTTTTTTTTATTTTTTTTTAAGTGAATGAGCAAATGCTGTTGACAGACTATCCTTCCCCCCTTGTGTATTCTTGGCATATTGTCCAAGATCAGTTGACCATGCATGCACAGGTTTATTTCTACACTCTCTATGCTTTTGCATTAATCTAGATGTCTGTCTGTACACTAGTATCATGCTTTAATTACAATGATTTTTTAATATCTGGAAGTTTGATCCTTCTGGCTTTGCTTTTTTCTCTGTGTTGTCTATTTGGGATTCCTTGTAGTCCTCTATAAAATCAAAGAATCAAAGCAATATTTCTGTAATGATGTTCCTGGGATTTTGATACAGATTGTAATGATTCTGTATATTGTTTAGGGTAGTATGGACATTTAAAAAATATTTAGTCTTCCATTTCATGAACACAGGGTGTCTTAATTTATTTGTCTTTACTTTCTTTCCTTCATTAATGATTTTCAGTTTTCAGTGTACAGATCTTTCATCTCTTTGGTTGAATACTGTTATGGTTTAGATATAGGTGGCACCTCCAAAGTGCATGTCTGAGACAATGCAAGAAAGTTTAGAGATAAAATAATTGGGTTATGAAAGGGTTAACCTAATGGGTGAATTAATCCCCTGATAGGGATTAACTTGGTGGTAACTGTAGGTAGATAGGGTGTGGCTGGATGAGGTGGGTCCCTGGAGTGTGCCTTTCAGCTGTATATTCTGTCCTTGTCTGAGCTCTCTCCCTCTCTGTGTCCTGGTGCCAGGTAGCCTGCTGTTTTCCTCTGTCACATTCCTCTGCCATGATGTTCTGCCTTGCTCAGGCCCCCAGGAATGGAGTCAGTCATTGATGGAGTAAGACCTCTGAAACTGTGAACCCCCAAATTATTATTATTATTATCCTCCTCTAATTATTCTTGTCAGGTCTTTTATTTACAGTGGGGAAAAAGCTGGTTAAAATATATTCTTAAGTATTTAAAGATAGAGAAGGATTTACTATTGCCATTTCTTTCTGGTTTTCTGTCATGCAGTTTCTTTCTGTCCCTCTTTTCCTTTCTTTCAGTTTTATGTCTCATTAACTCTATTTATTTATTTATCTTTGTATTTAAATGCTTTGAGTCATTTTCTGTTTTGTGCATTTTGCAGACTAGGAGAATGCCCTCACCAGTCAGCTGAGGCAGCGATCTGGAGTCCTCTCAAACCTTTGTACTGGTCTAGCCCACTATCTTTGTTCTCAGTAGCTGTCTCATATGTATGCCAGGTCTCATCAGTGCTCTGAGACAGGTAAAATAGAAAGCAGTATTTCTTGCTGCCCCTAAAAAATTGGAATGTTAGCATGTGGTTGAACTCTACCCAACCACAAGGAGAAGTTGGGATCTGTTTTTCCTTTCTGTTTTTTGCCCCCTTGCCCTGCTTGTAGCTAGGGTGAAGGACCAATGTGAGTGGGATCACACTACTTCACATCTTAGTCTTTGTTCTCAGTGACCCCAGGTATCTAGAGTATGCTGCCTCCTATTTGTACTTTGAGACCCATGAGACCCAAGCCAGTCCCTTGCTCAGCTCTTAGAAAAGTTGGAAAGCATGTTTAATTCTTTCCATCCCCAGGGAGAAAGTTGCCTCTGGAGGTTTCTTCCTGATCCTATGGCTCTAGGTCAGCTGTAGGGATTATGGTGATATTACATCTCAAATTTTTTGCTGGCCTTTATGTGACTGGTTTTTACAGGTCACTCAGGATGCAGGAGTCTCTCAAGCAATATCTGGACTTCTCACAAATGGAATTTGTCCTTGAATTGTTAACTTAATGAGTCTGTGTGAGGAAGAAGGGTCCAGAGCTTCCTAGTCTCTTTTTTTTTTTTTGAATGTGTGTATGTGTGTGGTTCTGGGTATTGAACCCAGGGCCTTGTGCATGCAAGGCCAGCACTCTACCAACTGAGCTATATCCCCAGCCCCAGAGCTTCCTATTCTTATATCTTGCTAATATCAGTCCTTCCATTTTGCCTAGTTTTCATGAAACATTCTACTTGTTCAAAAAGCATTTAGTGACTTGCATAGGATTTATTGAGGTTATAAATTATCTTCCAACTTTCCACTGTTACACGTCTTGAAACCTGGGTGTCTCACTAACCCACCCCGAACGATGTATTCATACTCCTAACCAGAAATATTCCTTCCTGAGAATTCTGATGAATAGTTTTTTTTTCTATTTTATTTCAAAAGGATCAAATCTGAAAGCCTTATTTTAGTACTTATGGAATAATAAAGGAAGCAGTATATTAGAAGGCAAACTTTTCTGTTTTTTTT
>JAJEJO010021581.1:0-19696 GCA_020662805.1 Glaucomys volans | reverse complement strand
CCCACCCACCCCCTGGGAGATTTGGGAGTGTGGAGGTATGGGCTGGCCCCAGGGACACCAAGTGACCTGTCTCCCCAGGCACCTCTTTGCAATTGCAAATCTCGCCTTCGCCAAAATGCTCGATGCCAAACAAAACCAGTGCATAATCATCAGGTGAGCTGGGCTGTGATCACAGAGGGGACAGATGGGGGGACCCCAAGCAGCAGTTCTGCATCCAGCCAGACCTGCTATAGGACCTGGGAAGATCACTAGGCATCTCTGAACTAGCTTCCACACATCCCCTTCTTCATGGTGGGATGGAGAAGGACGCAGATGAGGCAGCAAAAGATTGCAATTGCTCTGCTCCTTTGCCCCATCAGTGGAGAGAGCGGCTCTGGCAAAACCGAGGCAACCAAGCTGATTCTGCGCTACCTGGCTGCCATGAACCAGAAACGGGATGTCATGCAGCAGGTGAGTCTGTCTGTCCATTGCTTGGCAGTCTGTCTTCCTGGGATCCTCAGCTGAGCACTCCATGCTGAGCATGCCAGAGTGCTTCCTAAGAGGCAAGGCTCCTTGCCCTGCTTGGGCAATGGGGAGGCTGAGTTCCAGAGGCGTTTGGGCTGTTCTTCAGGCCATGCCTCTCAGGGAAGCACCTGGGAAGGGAGAGTTCCCTCCTGCCCCACACTTTGGTGTTTCCATGAGGGCTGGGGGTGGGGGTCTGACTGGGTCAGAGTAGAGGCTGCTCGGATGAAGAAAGTTATTCCATCTCTGACCTGGCCTCACCTTCCTGATTATGGTTCCAGGGCTGCCATTTTCTCACTTCCACAAGCTGTTAAGACCCTGGTGGTGAAGAGACAGGACAGGTTCAAGTGTGGGGATGGCATGGGGTAAGGGAGGCAGTAGATACCAGGGAGGGGGTGTCAGACCCTGAACCCTCATCCATGTAATATGACCTCCTTACTTACGAGGAAAATGCTACCTTTTCTGAACCTGAGAATCTTAGAAGCTCATCCATTCCCTCCATAAAGGTTTACAGAGGGCCTACTGTGTGCTGGGTGCTGGGGAGGAGGAGGCAGCAACTCAGACAAATGTTCATGTCCTCATGGGAATTTCATTCTAGAGGGAAAGAAAAAATTAGAATATATATATAATTGGACAGGTTCTTTTTTGGGGGGGCCCTGAGGATTGAACTCAGGGGCACTCGGCTACAAACCACATCTCCAGCCCTATTTTGTATTTTATTTGGGGATAGGGAATCACTGAGTTGCTTAGTGCCTCACTTTTGCTGAGGCTGGCTTTGAACTTGTGATCCTCCTGCTTCAGCCTCCAGAGCCTGGGATTACAGGCATGCACCTGGCATTGGACAGGTTTTGGCCATATGTCTTCACTGGATCCAATCATGTAGCATGGGGGATGCTGTGCCCAGACTGGCTAGAGTTTGGAGCACAGGCTTCATCCCTCCAGTGTTCACTCCCTCCAGCCTGAGCCCTCTCCCTAGGCTGTGCTGGGTGCACAGAGAATTGGATAACCTTCTGATATTTCCTAGGGACTCCTGGACTAAGAGATAGTATAAAACAATGCTCGCTGGACTCACTGAGGAAGTCCCTGACCCTCTCTGGACCTCAGTCTGCTCTTCCATACAATGAGCACCTGAGCACCACAGGTCCTGAACTAAACAGGCTGGTGGGGGGCTGGTGAACAGATTGGGGATCTAGCACCACTCCCAAGATTACAGGTGTTATTTTTGTGGTGACTCAGCCTCCCCTGCTTCTTTAAGAATTCATCCTGAGGAATTACTTAGTCAAAGTAAATGCCATATAAATGCCCTGAATATGGGCTTATCATGGTGCTGTTGGGGATACCTCTCTCAGGGACTCTGGAGTTCCTGGACACATCACATAATCCTCAGTTCCCTAATCTGCAACACTGCAGTGATGTTGGTACCAACTTTTTTGCAGGGGCAGGGTAGTTGGGATTGAATCCAGGGGTATTTAACCACTGAGCCACTTATTTTTTTATATTTTTTTGTAAAATATAAAAAAATCGTTAAGTAGCTTAGGGCCTCGCTAAATGCTGAGGCTGGTTTGAACTTGCAATCCTCCAGCTTCAGCCTCCTGAACTGCTTGAATTATAGGCATGAGCCACCTCCTCCAGCTCAGCAGATTGTTTTGAAGTCCCAGTGTCTACACAGGACATGCAGCAGTCCTATGCAGACCCTGGGACTCAAGTACACAAATAGTTTCCTGTCTGAAGGTAGATGATACCCAGGAAAACAGACAATGACATGAGGGCTTGCCAAGAGTCCTGAGAGATTCAGAGGGAAATGATTCTGGCTAACAAGGGAGATTTCCCAAGGGAGATGAGGTGAGCCATGCAGGTGCTGAGAGCAGTGGCTTCGGGCAGAAGGAATGGTAGGTGCAAATGTCCTGATGTAGGAGTGTGTCTAGTGTCAAGGGAATGGTGAGGAGAACTGGACAGTGAAAGGGAGGAGAGAGGAAGAGCCAATGAGACCAGGTGAGGCTGGGCCTTCAAGGTCATATCGAGGATTGACTTTGAACCTGCATATAATGGGAGCCATGAGGGGAGTGTGCCCTAATGCAGGTTTTCAAAGAAAAACTGGTGGTTACACTGAGAACAGCTGGAGGAAGCAAGGACAGGGTCAAGGAGGTAACTCAGGGAGCTTGGAGAATGGATGCCTAGTGGTAGCCATGAGCTTTGTAGCAGGCAGACCCCGTGACTCCCACAGCCCACTGGCCATACTGCAGTCCCCAAACCTGGACACCTGGGGTCTCTAAGGCTCACAGGTTTGCATCACAGGGTGCTCAGAGGAGTCTACCAGTCCCTCCATGGTCCAAAACTCCTGGTCTGGGGGCAGAGGTAGCCAATCCTGCTAATGACCAGCTTCTGTTTTTGTTCCTTGTTCCCCCTCCTCCTTCACTGGCACTCCTGAAGATAAAGGTACTTGGAGTGTGTGTGTGTGTGTGTGTGTGTGTGTGTGTGTGTGTGTGTACTCCTGTGTGGAGAGTAGGCAGCATGCACAGGAAGAAGCATCCAAAGTCCTATCCTGGCCTGGGCTGGGGGACTGTGGTTAGAGGCTGCTGTGTGAGGGCCCCAGGAACTGGGAGAGGGCAGCATAAAGCACACCGTGTGGGGGGTCAATTGCATGGAGCTGGTGGCACTGGAGAGACCCTGGAATTCTGTAAGGATTCCACTTCTGGTTGCCCCTCAAAAAGCAGGGTGCTTGGGGAGACCTGTGTCTCGTTATCTCCAGTTATGACCTTCACCCAGACCCCCCAAAATAGTGAGCTGACCCCAGTTCCCACCTCTTCTTCCTGGGTTCAGATCCTGGAGGCAACACCCCTCTTGGAGTCCTTCGGTAATGCCAAAACTGTTAGGAATGACAACTCCAGCCGCTTTGGGAAGTTCATGGAGATCTTTCTGGAAGGGTGAGTGAGGCCACAGTGGGGTCCCTAAGGCCTTGCAGTACCCTCCATGTCCCGCAACAGTGCCCCCAGCATACCAGCCACCGTTTCCCTCCCTCCTTGCTCTTGCCCTATGAGCTGACTGTGCTCCCCACCCCAGGGGCGTGATCTCTGGTGCCATAACCTCTCAGTACCTGCTTGAGAAATCCAGGATTGTGTTTCAGGTGAGTCAGTCCTTCCCACCCCGGGTGGGGAGAGGGGTACAGGTACTCAGTGCCTGATACTTGGAGGTGCTGAGTAGATATGGAATTAATGAACACAAATGGCATATGGGTGTACCCGTGTTCTGCAAGACTGTGAGCTTTTCATCTTCCTGACCCACCCCTATAGCCACACTGGTTCCCCACTACCCCAGAGCACAAAGCACACTCTTGCCTCGCTCATCAAAGGTGCCCACATCTCATCAGCAGAAACTCGTGTGTTTGTGGGCACACCTGGGTCTGTCTGTGTGGGGTCACTGAGGTGGGAGACTCCCTTCTCTGCACCCATTCACCCACTCTGCAGGCCAAAAACGAGAGAAATTACCACATTTTCTATGAGCTGCTGGCCGGACTGCCTGCCCAGCTTCGGCAGGCCTTCAGCTTACAGGAGGCTGAGACCTACTACTACCTGAACCAGGTAAGCACCAGCAGGTTCCCCAGTGGCCCCAGTACTGGTCCTCCCACCCCATTGATCCAGAATAGGGCCACGGAGCCTGCTGTGGGTTATCCTAGTGGCCAGTGAAAGTGATGGAGGTTTGGGAAGCATGAGTTGGATTCAAGGAAGCTCATCACTGTGAGGAGAGCAGGAATCTTCAGGGCCAAAGCACCTTACTCTTCATTTCTCTGGAGCCTAGAACAACTAGCCAGCCTGGGGCTACTACATGGCCCTCTCTATGCCTCAGTTTCCTAATCTGTGAAATGGGAGAAAACATAATATCACAGTGGGGATATAGTGAGATTTTAGATAAGGAAATGCATGTCATGAATTTAGCATTGACCTGTGGCCCATGCTCCATAGACATTGGCTACTGTTTTAATTACCATCATCAGTGGCTGCAGCAAAGAGTAACAGGTGACCAGTCCCCACTACTCATCACACTTAAAGTCTGTGAAACCCACCCTGAGCCATCTCAGAGCCTCATGGCCCTTGAGAGTAGAATGATACTTTGAGGGACCAGCTCAGGCTATACTTCCTGTCAGGTTAGGGTGGGGACTTTGAGGACTCCCACCCCCACCCAGGGTCCCTGACCTCCAGCTCCTGCCCTGGCCCAGGGTGGGAACTGTGAGATCACTGGCAAGAGTGATGCAAATGACTTCCGCCGGCTCCTGGCTGCTATGGAGGTCCTGGGCTTCAGTGGTGAAGACCAGGACAGCATCTTCCGCATCCTGGCCTCCATCTTGCACCTGGGCAACGTCTACTTTGAGAAGTATGAGGTAAGAGGACACCACAGCCTGCCATGGGACCCAGCACCATGGGGACACATTTCCCTTCCAGGTTACACTGTACACATTTGTGATTGTTCTTGTTTTTTTTATTCTCTGCTCTTGGGTTGTTCTTTTTATTGGTCTATGAGGGTTCTTTACATATGTTAAGAAAGTCAGCCTTTGTTTCTGTTATGAATTACAAATATATTTTCCAGTTTAAATTCATATTTTTTTATTTTGTTTACAAGTTTTTGAGTATTTTTGTGTTGCTTTTTATTTCTTGTGTGTCAATTTTTTTGTTTTGTAGGAATCTGCAAACCAGAGTATTTAAAAATTAGGCAGTTCATTTATCAATCTTTTCTTGCATAAATTTTGTACTTTTTATCAATTTAGTAGAAAACTATGTCTCTAAAACTGTAACAATCAACCTTCTCCTCCCATTTTTTTTTTTTTTTTTCTTTTTGGTACCGGGGATTGAGAACAGCGGGTGTTTTAGCGCCGAGCTACATCCCCAGCCCTTTTGATTTTTTATTTTGAGAAAGGGCCTTAACATTACTTAGGGCTTTGCTAAGTTGCTGAGGCTGGTCTCAAACTTGCCATCCTCCTTCTTCAGCCTCCCAAGTCACTGGGATTACAGGTGCGCACCATCACGCCAATCTTCCATAATTTTTTTCAAGAACTTTCGTGATTTCATGGAGTTTTAAAGAAACATTTAGATCTTTGATTCAAAAATTTATCCTCCTAAGTTTTGAGGTAGGAATCTAATTAACTTGTCTTCCAGATAGTTACTCAAGTATCCCCTCATTTGAAAAATAGATATTTGTCATATACTGAATCACCATGTACATTTATATTTAATCCCAGAATTCCTGATGTGCTTCAGGAATCTATTTATGCACCATTTGCCTATGACCACACTCAATGTTTCCCCCCTGTGGTGCTGGGGGTGAACCCAGCATGCTAGGCAAGTGCTCTGCCACTGAGCTACACCCTCAGCCCTACCATGCCATTTTAATTACTGCAACTATAATGGTTTTGCTATATTGTATAGCCTTCTTTGCTCTTTTCTTTTTTCAGAATTTTCCTGGCAATTCTAGCTTGTTTCTGTTTTTTGTTTTGTTTGTTTGCAGTACTGGGGATTGAACCCAGTGGTGCTCTACATTTGAACCATGCCCCCAACCCTTTTTATTTTTTAATTTTGAGTCAGGGCCTTCCCAAGTTTCTGAGGCTGGCCTTCAACTTGCAATCCTCCCGCCTCGGCCTCCCAAGTTGCTGAGATTTAGGCATGCGCCTTCATGCCTAGTTTCTGTTTTTCACATAAACTTTAAACTCAGTTTATCTAGTTGATGACATGCTGCCCTTGGTGTTTTGCATAGACGGATGCACAGGAGGTGGCCTCCGTGGTAAGCGCCCGGGAGATCCAGGCCGTGGCTGAGCTGCTGCAGATATCCCCTGAGGGCCTACAGAAGGCCATCACCTTCAAAGTGACAGTGAGTCTGTGGGCACTAGAGACTCTGAGAAAGCCTCCTGCCAGTGCTGGGACAGAGCTGCCCTACATTTCATCCTTTGTAGCCATACCTTTCCTCTCCTCTTTGTCCATTATGTGGGTCAGGCTCCAAGAGGACTGGCTTCAGACCCCAAAGGCATTAAGCGCCCAACCTATGGGTCTTTGCATAGGCTGTTCCCTCCTGGAATGCTCTTCCTCATTTCACACCTGCTCATCCTTTGAGACCCAACTTGGGTACCCCCTCATCCAGGAAGCCTTCCCTGTGCCCTGGCTGGGTCAATGCCTCCTTAGGATTTTTACAACCATAGGCCCTCCCTGCTTTCCAGGACTGATCCCATTGTGTGCAGCCTGTCTCCTCCATTAGAATAGCAGTCTCCCACTCCCTCCAGCATTGCCAGGCAGAGTGGGGAGGGCATTCTGTCCTCTGGTCAACTTCATGCCTGACACCAGTCACACCATCTCTCTAGCCTCCCTTCCCTAGCTCTTTAATCCTCAGGTGGGAACGGGGGTTTCTTGGATGTGGACCAGCCTACTGTTACTCAAAGATCATGTCCTTCCCCAGGAGACAATGCGAGAGAAGATCTTCACGCCCCTGACTGTGGAGAGCGCCGTGGATGCCAGGTGAGGCTGCGTCCCTTCTTGTCTGAACCCTTAGACCCCTAACACCCTGTCCTTGGACCCACCAACCCAGTGCCTCCTCTGCTCCAGGGATGCCATTGCCAAGGTCCTGTATGCTCTGCTTTTTGGCTGGCTCATTGCCAGGGTCAACGCATTGGTGTCCCCACAACAGGACTCACTGTCCATTGCCATCCTGGATATCTATGGCTTCGAGGTAGGACTGTACGAATGGGTGAAAAGCAGTGGACATAAGCAAGGCCTCATCTCCCTCAGGCATCCCTGGCTTCCCTCCCTGTCCACAGAGCCCCCTGCCCACCGTGCACACTATTCTCTATCCAGAGCCCCCTCCTTCCCATTATTTCCCTGGCCTCCTTTGGTTTTCTTCAGTCGTCCTCAAGCATTCTGGGGATCAGGTCCTGTGCTGCCCAGCACCAAGGACCCCAGAAAAACCCAGACCAGAGCTTTGCCCTGGAGAAGCTTCCCAGTGGTGCTCAGTGGGGGACAGACTTTGACAGGCCCATGTGATCAGAGCCATAAGGTGCCAGGCACTTCACTAATTCCCTTCATCATTACAATGCCCCTGTGGGGCAGGTATTTGCCATTTTATAAATGGGGAAACTGAGTCATGAGGTGAATGCTCCATAGCTGGAAAGTGCCAGAGCCGGGGTTCAAACCCAGGCAGAAGGCTCTGTGGCTTGGGCTTTAGCCTCTACCTAAGGCTGTCAGGACCTAGATTCCAGGCACTAACCTGAGTGTGGCAGGAGCCATAAAGGGCTCTGAGCAGTGAGCTTTTTGAAGCTGCAGCCATGGAAGGCAGGGAGAGCCCTAGGCCTCGGCTTTGGAGGTGGGGATGAATGGGTTTCTGGCCCAAGGAGGGACCAGCCCAGCCTCCCCATTCCCCTGGCAGGACTTGAGTTTCAACAGCTTTGAGCAACTGTGTATTAATTATGCTAACGAGAACCTTCAGTACCTCTTCAACAAGATCATCTTTCAGGAAGAGCAGGTATGTGCGTGGGATACGTTAATGCTCCTGTCTCCATCCTCACTGGCCAGTGGGACTCCTTGGAGACTGGTTCTTTTTCTGATGGGTAATTACAAGGTTGTCAGGAGACAGTGGAGGGAAAGACATTCTAAGCAGGGATCAGTACACATGAAGACCTGTGTTCTGGAGAGGAAAGTACTGGGGGGCTGAGCCCAGAGAGGAGTCCTCTTGGCAGGGAGGTTTCCTAACCCTTGCTGAGCTATTCCAAGCAGAGGGAACAGCAGGGCCCTGAGATGGTTCATGTTGCACTGTTAGGGGGTTTGCTCCCTGTTCCCGGAGGTATGCAAGCAGAGGTGCCCCAGCCATCCTTCTTCAGACGGATGTAGCCCAGGCAGTAGAGTGAGCGTGCCCTGGGTAGGGTTAGGAGGTTGATCCCCTATTGCCTGCTGCCTTCAGGAGGAGTATATCCGAGAGCAGATCGACTGGCGGGAGATCACCTTTGCTGACAATCAGCCCTGCATCAACCTCATCTCACTGAAGCCCTATGGTATACTGCGCATTCTTGATGACCAGTGCTGCTTTCCCCAGGTGAGCCTTGGTGCTGTATAAGCCTAGCCAGGGACCTGAACTCTCGGAGTCCCACATCCTCATCCTACCCTGAGCCTTTCATTGTTGTCTGCTCTGACTGGGGGTGGGAGTGGAGCATCAGGACACCCGACCCACCATTCACAACCTAGGGTGATTTAGGATGGATAGGGGGATGTGAGTGTCTGGAGGAGGGGCTGCACCAGACTGGGAAGTCCCAGAGGGCTTCCTGGAGGAGGTAACCTTGGAGTTGAGCTTCAAATCCTGATTGTGAAACACGAGGGTGGGATGATGGCAGAGTGCACAGGCAACGGGCTGGAAGGGAGGCAAGCTTAGAACTGATTCAGCCACACCTATCTGCAGGGGTCCACTTGGGCCCCCAATACCTGGCTGAGGCACTGTCCCCCACCCTCGGAGCCATGGCAGTCTTGAAAAGTTGTGAGTTGTTCTTCTGCAGTTCCCTTTGGTGGGCAGTCAGGGCTGGAGAGTTTGCCAACAGGGTCCCAGGACCTTTGCCCACCCACTAATCCCACCTGTCACCAGGCCACAGACCACACATTTCTGCAGAAGTGCCACTACCATCATGGCGCCAATCCACTCTATTCCAAACCCAAGATGCCGCTGCCTGAGTTCACCATCAAGCACTATGCAGGCAAGGTCACCTACCAGGTGAGACCTGCAACAGCCAGCATGGCGCTGTGGCTCCCCTGCCCGTTAGAGACAGAAGCACAATGTAGGACCAGCCATACCCACCTGTTCTAATCCTGGTCCTTCAACTCCCTAGATGTGTGACCTTGGGCAAATTGCTTAACCCTTCTCTTAGTTTCTTCATCTGGAAAATGGGAAAACAGCGCCCATGTCCTGAGAAGGTTGTGAGAAACCTAGGGTGGGTTTGTCAAGGAGTAGCTATTTTTAGCTGGACACAGTGGCACACGGCTGTAATCTCAGTGACTGGGGAAGCTGAGGCAGAAGGGTTGTAAGTTCAAGGCCAGCCTTGGCAACTTAAAGAAACCCTGCTTCAAAATAGAAACCAAAAAGGACTGGGAATTTAGCTCAGTGGTCAAGTGCCCCTGGATTCAATCCCCAGGACCAAACAAACAAATAATAACTATCAGTAGTGATTTCACTGTAGTCAGCCTTCTACTTTCTGTGACCCATTTCTGTCAGGAGGTGTCACAGGCTAGGTTTCCAAACCTCTTCATCTGGGGTCTTATTTTCCTCATCTATAGAATGGGCAACGAGGGTGGGGCGAACCACAGACTGGTCATGAGGCCAGGCCTATAATCTCTCCTCCCCGAGAAGTGAGGTGGGTGGTGGGGGCTGGATGGGAGGGAGGCCATAGCAGAGGAAAAGAGCCAGCCCCCGCTAGGATGGACAGGGAGACAGAAACCTGGGAGGGCAAGGCCATGGCCATCCAGGGGACATGAGCCTCTGACCCAGAGGGAGGAGCCAAGGAGGAGGCATCAGAAACAAGCCCCTGAACGCCTACCAGGGTTCATTCCTCTACCCTGCCCCAGGTTTCCCAGGCTACGAATGGGGATGAACTGGGTCCAGTCCCCCCTGCCCTCCTGGCTCCTTTTTCAGGTGCACAAGTTCCTGGACAAGAATCATGACCAAGTGCGTCAGGACGTGCTGGACCTGTTCCTGCGGAGCCGCACGCGGGTGGGCCGTGGGCTCCAGCCCCTACTCTCAGCTCAGGTCCCTCCCCTGCCATGGCCCCGCCCACAGCCAGCCCAGCCCAGCCCAGCCCAGCCTAGCCCCCAGCCAGGCCCTCAGCTGGCTCCCAGCCTTAACTCTGCCTGGGCCTTGCCATTCTGGCCCTGCGTCCTGAATGTCCCCTCCCCGGACTGGCCCAGGCCCATTGTTCAGCCTTTGGCCTCGCCTGCCCTGTCTGGCCCCGCTCCATTCTTTCTCTTGCCCATTCTTGCCTTGCACCAGATCGTTCCCTGGGCCCTAGCCCCATGAGGCCCTATCAGCGCTTGGGGGCCCGGTTTGGGTTCCTTGAAGGCTTGGGGAGGTCCCCAAACCCAGCCCCACTGTGGCTAGCAGATGGCCGTGTGACAGAGCATTGGCCTGATTGCATCACCTCCCCTGTGGCCCTCCACTTCCTTCTCTGTCCAATTGGTCCCTCTTCTTGAGATCATCAGCCACAGTGCATGATCGCAGGTAGGGGCCAAGCACACAGTCAAGAACTATGTGTTCCCCAGAATGAAAGGGGAAAAGTCAGCCTAATTATGGGAAGGGTCCCCAGGAAACTGATGAACCTCTTGTTTTGAGATGTTTGCAAGCCAGGATGGTGGAGAGAGTAGGAGTCTACTTGTTTTCCAGATTCTTTCAGTTTGGGAAATTAATTCTTTTTTCTCACTTTTTCTTCATTTCTCTCTTTTGGCCCCTGCCTCTCTGTCTCTGTTTTCCCTGCCTGTTATCTCGTCTGTCAATGCCTTGACCCCTGCCTTGACTGGCCACCCCCACATCCAGGTGGTGGCACACCTCTTCTCCAGCCATGCCCCACAGGCGTCCCCTCAACGCCTAGGCAAGAGCAGCTCTGTCACCCGCCTCTACAAGGCACACACTGTGGCTGCCAAGTTCCAGCAGTCTCTCTTGGATCTGGTGGAAAAGATGGAGAGGTGAGTAGGGACAGGTGGGCAGAGGACCCAGCCTCACCTTTAACCCACCCTGTGACCCTCAGTGGCTGAGTACCTTCTTTCTGTGCGGTCCCACGCTGACTGCCCTTCTCCCGCTTCTGCCCAGGTGCAATCCCTTGTTCGTGCGTTGCCTGAAGCCCAACCACAAAAAGGTAAGTGAGCACTGAGCCCCTGGGAGAACCAAATCCTCCTACTGTACTGGGGGACCCTGAGCAAATGGCTGGGCCTCCACTGCCACCTGCTCAGTCTACCATAGGGGCTGTTCATCACGGATAGTGCCTTTGCACATGTGTCCCTCTCTGGGCATCTCTACAGGAGCCAGGTCTCTTTGAGCCAGATGTGGTAATGGCACAGTTACGTTATTCAGGAGTGCTGGAGACTGTGCGGATCCGCAAAGAGGGCTTTCCTGTGCGGCTACCCTTCCAGGTGTTCGTTGACAGGTACCTCCATCAGGATAGTTCCTAAGCACCGTAGATCCTTACCCAAACCCCCATGGCCGTGGGAATACAGAGAGAGCATAAGACTTGACATTCACAGTTGCTCAGGTTGTACTCTACACAAGACTTTTGCTAGCTGTTACACGGTAAATGTCTTTTTAGTTTTGCCCTATTTCATAGTTGTATTATACCTGTGTTGATTCTGTAGAGGTGTGATTTTAAGTTATTTTGACAAGCTTCCAGCAGATGGCAGTAAAATGTCTTATTCACTGACATTATGATTTTTCTGATATGTAGAAGTAGTCTTGAGGTCAGAGTGCCATTCTCTGATTAGGTGACATGGGTAGAGCTACCACTGGTACTGGGCCTTTGGACTTGGGGTTGAGGGTGGTAACCCTTGGTCTATCAGGCACCTTAGGGTAGCTCTCAACTTCAGGCTGAGTGTGGGCCTTGCAGGTACCGTTGCTTGGTGGCCCTCAAGCACGA
Organism: Glaucomys volans; assembly: GCA_020662805.1. NCBI lineage: Eukaryota > Metazoa > Chordata > Mammalia > Rodentia > Sciuridae > Glaucomys > Glaucomys volans. The sequence goes on along the minus strand of JAJEJO010021581.1, from coordinate 7,569 downwards.
CCTGCCTGCTAACGGGGACATGTGTGTTTCCGTGTTGAGTCGCCTGTGCACAGTCATGCCAAACATGTATCGTGTTGGGGTCAGCAAGGTGAGTCCTGCCCCATGCTCAGTCCTTGGTGACCCCAAGTTCCAGGGCTCAAGAACTGTAGCCTCTGGAGTCAGAAATGTCTAAGCTGAAGAGTCCTGTCCCAGAGGCAGTCCAGATGGGTTTGATGCACAGAATGCCGGTCCCATGCCAGGCCTTGCTCTTGCTGCCTGATTCACTACTGCTTTTTCTTTCACCTCCCTAAACTCAGCCCTGCTCCGGGAGTCTGCCCTGTCCCTCTGTCTCCATAAACTTCCGGGGTGGTGGGTGGGGGGTTCCAGCCTCCTGGCTCTCACCTGCCTCTGTGCTGCTTCTTCTCCTCAGCTGTTCCTGAAGGAGCATCTGCACCAGTTGCTGGAGAGCATGCGGGAGCACGTCCTGCACCTGGCGGCCCTCACGCTGCAGCGCTGCTTCCGGGGCTTCCTTATCCAGAGGCGCTTCCGCTCCTTGCGCCGTAAGATCATCCTACTCCAAAGCCGGGCACGAGGATACCTCGCCAGGTGTGGGTCAGGGAAGGGAGAACTCCCTGAAGTCCTGAGTTCAGGCTTGGTAGAGGCTGGGCCTGAACTTGGTAGTAAGTTTTGGAATCGTGAAGGATAGGTGAAGGCCTCTACAGGAAGGATGACCAGATTCCCCGTGTCTCTGTTATAGGATACCCTTCCCATCCAGACCCAGGCCCTCTTGACTGGGGAGTGGGAATCCATCCAGCTGTGAGGGGCCCCACCCTGCATCGCAGGGACCCTGGGACTATAATATGATGGGAAGCAGATGGTCCATGCAGGTTAAATCCAGGCCCTGCCATTAAATTTGCTGTGTGACAGTCGGGCTTGGTGGCCCACACCTGTAATCCTAGCGACTTGGGAGGCTGAGGCAGGAGGATCAAAAGTTTGAGGCCAGCCTAGGCAACTTAGTGAAACCCTGTCTCAAAATAGGAAACAAAAATGGATGGGGATGTAGTTCAGTGGTAAAGTGCTCCTAGGTTCAATTCCAAGTCCAAAAAAAATACTTCAAAATTTTTTTCTGTGTGACCTTGGTCAAATCACTACCCCTCTCTGAGCTCCAGTTTCCCTTTGTGCCAAAGGACCCCAAAGTGAAGTGTAGGCACTGGCTGCTAGGCCAGACTGATATGGGGCATTTCTACTTCTTGGTCACCCTGTCACCCCAATCCACGATCCTCCCTGCCAGGCAACGCTACCAACAGATGAGGAGGAGTCTGATGAAGTTTCGGTCCTTGGTTCACACGTACATGAACCGCTACCGCTACCTCAAGGTACAGGTACCAGCCCTCTCTGGGCAGGAAGGGGAGAGGCACTTAGCACCCAAGAGAGGAGACCATTAGCTTCAGTCTTGGACTCAAATCCCTGCTCTGCCACCATGAGCTGTGTGACCTCATCCCCTCTGGCCTCAATTTCCCCATCTACCTCTTGGGGTTGTGCAAAAGTTTAAATGAGATATTGCACATTAAGGATTGGGCCTGGTGCTGGGTTCACAGTGGGGTCTTCAGTTATTGGTTGCAATTACAATTTGGTGACCTGAACATCCCTGGATATGGTCTGGCTTTTAACTTTGATCCTAGTCTCAGTTCACTAGCATATAAACCAATCGGAAGGTAACTGTCATTCCTAAAGCATGGAAAAACTATGTAGCTTTTACTAAAGTTTTTGTGGCACAACAGAGGAGGGACTGCCATTGTATATTGCTTGACTACTTTCCAGAAATCCTCCTTTATCTGTCTTTCCAAAGTTTCTCTTTTGCCCTTCACTGTTGTCAGTCTCTTGCTCTTTCTCCTGTCTCCTCTCTTTCTCTGGCCACACCTCTATCCTCTCTTGGCTCTCTGTGAAATGGGGAAGTAGCCTCCAGACCATGGGAAGCTGCCCACTGCTTCTCAGGCCAGCTACTGCCTTTTGTGAGCTGACCTTGCCTGGCCCAGGCCTGGGGCCTGTGGTCTCCTCTGCCTGCCATTCTCTGCCTTGACCATCTGCTGTCCTGCAGCTGAGGGCAGAGCGGAGGCGCCGGGTGGAGGAGGCACGGCTGCGGGAGCAGGAGGTGGGTGTGGGGTCTGGGTGGCAGCAGGGGACAGGGAGGGAGGCTGGCAGTGGGGGTGTGGCAGGCTATTCCCTCACTACTCGCTTTCTGTCCCTCCAGAAGCTGAGCAAGCGGGAGGTGGTGGCCGTGGGGCACTTAGAGGTACCGGCGGAGCTGGCTGGGCTCATGCAAGCTGTGGCAGGTATGTGTACACTGGGCAATGGGAGAAGGTGTGGGACAAGGGAACGACCACTTCATACTCTCCACTTTCCACAGGCCTCAGGCTGGCCAGAGTGCCCCACGTGGCCCCTGTGAGGACTCCCCGGCTCCAGACTGAGCCCCGAGTCACATTGCCCCTAGATATCAACAACTACCCCATGGCCAAGTTTGTCCGGTGCCACTTCAAGGTAAGGGCTGGCATAGGCCCAAGGGGCCCTGGCTAGTGGGCATTAACCAAACAGAAACTGACATTGTCCTCACCCTGGGGCAGGTTTCTTGGTGTCAGGTGTGAGCTTTTCAATGGCTGCATAATTGGGAGTTGGAGGCTTCTGAAGGGCCCTGATAGTGAGGGTCCTCTGGAGATCAGGCAGGGATATTTACCAACCAGTCTGGGAATATTCTAGAAACTGAGTGATTAGTACATACCAGTGCTGCTCTAATTTCCTGGGAAGGAACCAGGTAGGATCTCATCCAGCTCACCAAGGGCCACTGTCTGCACTTGCCAGCCCCCATTTCCCCGTCCATATGTTGGAGACAGGAGCTCTGCCTCAGGGACTCCTGCCTGGCATGGGGCAGTGGATCCAGATGTGCCTGTCAGTCCCAGATGTGCCTCTTCATGTTCCTGTCCCATGCCCCCAGGAACCTGCCTTTGGGATGCTGACAGTGCCCTTGAGGACGCCGCTCACACAGCTGCCAGCTGAGTACCATGCGGAAGCCGTGAGCATCTTCAAGCTGGTATGGGCCTGCCCCAGGCCACTTTAAAATTCATAGCCCTGGGAAGCCGAGGCAGGAAGATTTCAAGTTCAAGGCAGCCTTGGCAACTTAGTGAGACTCTGTCTCAAAATAAAAAAGGGCATAGGGGTATAGAATGCCCCTGGGTTCAGTCCCCAGTACCGCCACCAAAAAAAAAAAAAATCATAGCTTCTGCCCATGAAGCCAGGCTGTGGCCCCCCAGTGCTGTCCTTCTAGGCCCCACAAGCCCAATCCACGAGCCCCAGGTCTCTTCCTTGGAGAAGAGACTTCTATATCAGCGGAGGGGATCTGGCCTCCTTTCAGGTGGCCCTTCTTTCCCAGTCATCCTCCTAGCAGAAAGGCTGCCTTAGACTCTCTCCGGAGCCTCCCAAGGTTACCAATGACTCCTCTCCTCAAGGACTTCCCAGTCTGAGAGGGGGAGGCAGATCCTGAACCTTGCCAGTGACCATCATCTTGTATAGAGGAAAGCATAGAGGCTGGGAAGTTCAGAGGGGGCCCTGATTTAACCCCAGGCAAGGTCAGAGAAGGCCTCCTGGATGAGAGGGCATTGGAGCTGGAGGGGAGTTTATAGGGAGAGAGCAGAAGGCACAAAGAGAAGAGGCAATTAGTGGGGTCAGAACAGAGTTAAGAGGGTGAGGGAGGGGGGTGTTTTGTGAGGATCTGATTGCAGACCCAGAGCTCACATTTCATCCCAAGGACCCTGGGAGTCCAGGAAGATGCTTCCTGGGAGTGATGTGGTCAATCTGAGTGGTAGAAAGAACCCAATATGGTCAGATATGAGAGTTATAAAGAACCCTTTGAGGCCAGGGCGTGGTGGCTCACACCTGTAATGGGGAGGCTGAAACAGGAGGATCAAAAATTCAAAGCCAACCTCAGCAACTCAGCGAGGCCCTGTCTTTAAATAAAATATAAAAAAGGACTGGGGATGTGGCTCAGTGGTTAAACACCCTTGGGTTCAATCCCTGCCATCTAAAACTAAATTAATTAATTAATTAATTAATTAAAATGAAAAGTAACCCTTTGAGCCTAGATGGAGTAGGAGGTATGGAGCCAGCTGGAAGCCAGGGGAGCCAGGTGGGTTACTGGGGCTATGTGGGGTGCCTAGAAGGTTCATGAGCAGGACAGGAAGTCATCATGTATTTTGAATCTTTTTTTTTTTTTTTGGTACCAGGGATTGAACCCAGGGGTACTCCAGCCCTGAGCCACATCCCCAGTCTTTTTTTGTATTTTATTTAGAGACAGGGTCTCGATGAGTTGCTTAGGGCCTAGCGAAGTTGCTGAGGCTGGCTTTGAACTCGCCATCCTCCTGCCTCACCGTACCCACCTGTACTTTGAATCTTAACCTTTCCCAGAGTTGGGGTGAACTGCCTCATCATTTGGCACAGAATATGGCAGTTTTATTGTCATATGAGGTAGTTTCATATGGATGGAGGACCCAAAGGAGGGATGCATGTTGAAGGGTGGGATGCAGCAGGAACGATTTTCCGAGAGGCCTAGGAGAGTCTTTCTGTGGCCCAGATCCTGCGTTTCATGGGTGACCCCCACCTGCATGGTGCCCAGGAGGACATCCTTGGGAACTACATCGTGCAGAAGGGGCTGATGGTGCCTGAACTACGGGACGAGATCCTGGCCCAGCTGGCCAACCAGGTGTGGCACAATCACAATGCCCACAACGCTGAGCGGGGCTGGCTGCTGCTGGCTGTCTGCCTCAGTGGCTTCGCACCTTCCACACGACTCGACAAATTCCTCCTCAAGTGAGTGGGACCAGGTGGGGGCAGGGTGTAAGGGACTGTGGTGCTGGCAGAGAGGCCCAAGGCTGGGTCTTAAAGGCCAGACCAGGAATACCATCTCTGTGCGGGAGGCACAGGCATGGATATGGTCCAGGGCTGTGCTCAGTTCCCACTGGGCCCAGGGAAGGAGGAAGGACAGTTTTTCACTGCAGAGTGTAAAGGTCAGGTCAGACTGGATAAGGGACTTCCAGGACCCAGAAGTAGGCAAGACCAAGGTATGGCAAATTGGAAAAGAGCATTAACCTCTCAGGTCATGGGAGATAACGGGGGGGGTTGGTTAGAAGCATGAATAATAGACTTGGGAAGCCTGGGTTTGAATTCCAGCTTAGTCATGGATGAGCTTTGTGTCCTAGGGCAAGTTAAAGGCCTCCATTTCCTCACCTATAAAAGAGGGATAACAGTAGTACACACTTCATAGGCTGTCTAAGGATGAAATGTATAAATATATGTGAAGTTCCTAGAACAGAGATAGGCAGGTGGTGAGTGCTGTGTGCACAGAACCATGACAATAGTACTGGGTGTTGTCATGCTGGGTGCAAAGCATGATTTGCAAGGGAAAGGACTCAGACAGGCCTTGGACTATAACTCTGGACCCTTCTGAACAAGCCTGAGACCTTTCAACCTCATCTTAGGGCTCTGGGCCAACCTGGACCTCCCTTAGGCTCCAACTCCCACCCATCAGGTTTGTGTCTGATTATGGGCAGAATGGCTTCCAGGCAGTGTGTCAGCACCGCCTCATGCAGGCCATGGGCCAGGCCCAACAACAAGGCTCAGGGGCCGCCCGCACCTTCCCCCCAACCCAGCTTGAGTGGATCACCACCCATGAGAAAGCCAACATGGCCCTGGATGTGAGCTGCTTCAATGGTAAGCTGCCTCATCTGTACCCCTCATTCTGCCCTCCCTCCTTCTCTCCCTCATAGAGGGACAGCTTGAGTCAGCTGGGCCCAGTATATTCTGGGGTCAACAGTAGCCATGAGAGGTTCTGGAGCAGGGAAGGGCCCTGCGTAGATATATCTCTGCAGGAAAGTCAGTGTGTAGGGACTGAACCTCCATGGGTGTGGGGAAGAGCCTGAATACAGGGTTCTAGACAAGAATTGGGAGGCCTTGGAGGAGGATGCAGGCAGGGCAGCCCTGCAAGACTGGAATGCAGATGTCCTAGGCTGAGTCCAGTACCTGCTACCACCCCAGGTGACCAGTTCTCCTGTCCAGTACACTCTTGGAGTACGGGGGAAGAGGTGGCTGGAGACATTCTCAGGCACAGGTGGGATCCTAGAATGCCCCACCCAAAACATCCCTGTGTACCTGGGAAGAAGGGAGGGAGGGAAGGATAGGAGGCCAGATCCCCAGGGCTTCCCAAGGATCGCTATGGTCAGGCTTGGGGTTTGACTCATATTCCAGGGTCTTCCCAGGCAGGTGTCCCATTTTCATCCCTCCACATGCTGTCACCAGGGGACTGGCTGAAGGCTGGAGAGGATGGACAGTGGCCATGAAGAATGGGGTGCAATGGGCAGAGCTGGCTGGCCATGACTATGTGCTGGATCTGGTGTCAGACCTGGAGCTGCTCAGGGACTTCCCTCGACAGAAGTCTTACTTCATTGTGGGCACAGAAGGGCCTGCGGCTGGCAGGGGAGGCCCCAGAGTGTAGGTAGCTACGTGGGCCACCCTCACACACATGGCCTATCTTAGGCAGAAGGTTCTGCTTGCCTAACTCCTGGGAGAGGCTGAGTTTAGAGGGTTTTGTTGTTGTTTGTATTTGATTTTGAGATGGAGTCTCACTGTGTTCTCCTCCCTGACTGGCCTCAAACTCCTGGGCTGAAGTGATCCTCCTGCCTTAGCCTCTGAGTAACTGGGACTACAGGTGCATGCCGCAGTGCCCAGTGGTTCTGTCTTTTTTTTTTTTCCTTTGGTTAGTCCTGGGGATGGAACCCAGCACCTTGCACATTCTAGGCAAACACTACCACTGAGCTACATCCCCAGCAGTTTTTATTTCATTCTGAGATGGTTTCACTGAGTTGCCCAAGCTGGTCTTGAACTTCCTGCCTTAGCTGCTGGGTTTACAGGCATATGCCATTGTATTGGATGCTGTCCTGCTTTTTAAATGAAGAAAATCAACCAATTCTCAGAGAAAATTTGGGGGACTTCTTGTAGGGCTGTGGTTCTCTTAGCTGATCCAAGTTCTCCTTCCCCCACAGGGTTTTTGGGAATAGCTGGGACTCAGATGAGGATACACCCATCAGGCCTCAGCCCAAGCATCACATGCCTGAGGTACCTGACTCTGATGGGTACAGCAGCCACAATGAGGATGGTACAAGTGGGGAAACTGAGGCCCAGAGAGAGACAGCAACCCACCAAGGTCAATCAGCACTGGCCACTGTCACTGGTTGGGAGGGAGCCTGGGAGGCTGAGGGGAGGTGGAGACCAGCAGGAGGAATGAACTTGCCCTTTTTGTGTATCCCCTGAACCTAGACTCTGGCAGCCTTGGAGAGCCTGCTGTGCCCCATAAGGGGCTTGACTGCTACCTGGACAGCCTCTTCAACCCCGTGCTGTCCTACGGGGATGCGGTAGGGACAGGGTGGGGCATTTGCAGGCTCAATGTGTATACCTGAGTCATACCTGTGCCCAGAGTGACATGGGAGCTTCTCACAGCCAGGGTCATGGGGTTCTGTGTCCTCTCTGGGTCTGTGTTGGCAATGGGGG
>JAJEJO010021573.1:0-13552 GCA_020662805.1 Glaucomys volans | reverse complement strand
CTGTTATTTCTCTCTGGTCTCATCTGTGAGGTGGGGTGGGGTCCAGGGTGCACCCTATGCTTCTTGAAGTATTTTTAAAGATGGATTGTTGGCTGTCAGAGGTACCCTCCCTCCGGGGTTGTTTGTTCTGTCCCTATGGCATGGTAAGTGTTGAGGCGTGAGCACCCAATTCAAACTGTTGTGAATGTTGACTCTGTGGGCACATATTTGCTCTGGAGGCTCTTTGTTTTCCCAGGGCCAGGAGACCATCAAAAGCTTGGAATCTCCAGAATGCCTCTGTGGGTGGGAACAATAGAACTTCCAGGTTCTGTGGTGGAAGGTGGATCCTGGGGCTGATCCATTGATTCACTATCATCCTCACACCCTCAGACGTGGTTCCTCTTTAAAGCCAATGTGACTGTTGTCACCTCAGGTCACAGGGGCCAGTGTCACTCAACTGCTGTGCAGTCCACATCCCTCCCTCCTCTGCACCTTGCTCCCCAAAGTGTAGAACGCTCAGTGCATCGGTCAGAGACATTCTTCAAGCCAAGACTCTCTTGAGGTCACTGGCTGTCTGATCAATACAGTTGGTCTCCAAGGGGACACTGGGATGCCCACAGATGCTCTGACTCTTTTGGTAGGATGCTCCTTAAAATGCCTCCTGGTCACATACTTAATAGTTGCTGAGAAATTCAGCCAGGGACTTCTCTGAGGCCAGCTTGTCCTACAGGCTCCATGTAACCTCTGTCTAAGCTTTCCATCCTCAAGGTGCAGCCTTCTGTGCCACACTGTGACTTTTTCACTTTTAGCCCTTGGAGGACAGATTCTCCTTCAGTCAACCAAGCACAAGGAGCCTGGGTGGTCTGCCGCTCTTGCTTTCTCCATCTCCACAATCAATGGAATTCACCAAGACTTTTCTCTTTGCTGTCAAATTTCAAGGGCCCACACCAAGACACTCACTTCCACAAGCAGTTACACACCTGCTGCTAGCACTGGATCCAATTAAAATTTCAGCACAACAAAGGAAACAATGAATGGAATGAAGGGAAACCTGTGGAACAGGAGGAGATATTTGTGAACTGTTCATCTGGAAAGGGAATAGCACACAGAATATATGAAGAAATCAAACTTAGCAACCAAGCAGGAAATAATCTGATTTAGGTAGGTAAATTTTCTGAATAGATATTTTTCAAAAGAAGATAAACAAATGACCAACAAGTATTAGAAAAAATGCTCAGCATGTCTCATCATCAAGGGAATGAAAATGAGATCCACAGTGACATATCGCCTCACCCTGGTGAAAATGGGTATTGACAGAAAGGCAACAAGTAAGGATAAGGAAGAGGGGAAAGAGAGGAATCTACATTAGTACAGCCAGTATGATTACGAGGTGTAGGCCCATCCAATGATTAGAATAGAAATACACAGGATCTATTGATGCCACTTGGGTATACACCCAAAGGAAATGAAATCAGTGTTCATGAGGAGAACAAGGTAGACTACAAAAACCTGTACTCTGATTGAAAACCATTCACAACAGTGAAGATATGGAAGGAGGTGAGGCATCGAGTGACAGATAAATGGATAAAGATGATGTGTTATATACACACAGTGGAATATTATTTGGCTATAAAAAAGAAAAAAATTGCATCATTTGTGGCCCCATGAATGGAACTGGAGCCATGATGGATGATGAAATAACCCAGGCTCAGAAAGATAATTTTCACGAGTACTTATTCAAAAGCAGAAGCTACAAAACTTGACACCATACAGGTAGAGAGTAGAATAGTGGTCGCCATAAGCTGGAGAGTGTGGGGACAGTGGGTTGGAGGGAGGTCAGATGATGAGCACCAATCCAAGTGAGATGGGTGGACCAAGGACTAGCGCTGACTGGCATGTGGAGGACTAGAGCCAGACTAGTCCTGTAGGTTTCATAAAGAACCAGAGTAGCTTTGTGGCATAACTTATGGTCTATTTTATAAAAGGATCCATGTGCTGCTGAGAAGTAAGTGTATTCACTTCTTGATGGATGGAATATTCTACATATGTCTGTTAAGTCTAAATTAGTGATTGTGTCATTGAGTTCTCTAGTTTCTTTGTTCAGTTTTTGCTTGGAAGATCTGTCCAATGGTGAGAGGGGTGTGTTAAAGTCACCCAGTATGATTGTGTTGTGGTCTATTTGGTTCCTGGAGTTGAGAATTTGATTGACATACATTGATGCGACATTGTTTGGGGCATAAATAGTTATGATTGTTATGTCTTGCTGATTTATGCTTCCCTTAAGGAGAATGAAATGTCCTTCACCACCCCGTCTAACTAATTTTGGCTTGAAGTCCATTTTATCTGATATGAGGATAAAACCCCTGCTTTTTTACTGAGTCCATGTGTGTGGTATGTTTTTCCCCATCCTTTTACCTTTAGTCTGTGGGTATCTTTTCCTATGAGATGCATCTCTTGGAGGCAAAATATTGTTGGGTCTTTCTTTTCAATCCAATCTTCCAGTCTATGTCTTTTGATTGATGAGTTCAGGCCATTAACATTCAGGGTTATTATTGAGATATTATTTGTATTCCCAATCATATGGCTTTTTCTTTGGTTTTTCACTTGACTTGCTTTCTCCTTCATTTGGCTATGCTTTTAGGGTAGTTCCTCCCTAGGCTGGTTTACATTGTTGTTGTTCATTTCTTCCTCACGGAATATTTTCTGAGAATGTTCTGTAATGCTGGTTTTCTATTTGTAAATTCTTTTAGCTTTTGTTTATTAGGGAAGGATTTTCTTTCATCTTCAAATCTGAAGGTGAGTTTTGCTGGGTCTAAGATTCTTGGTTGGAATCCATTTTCTTTCAGGGCTTGGAATACATTATTCCAGGCCCTTCTTGGTTTTGGGTCTTGCTGTTCAATGGATGAATGGATAAAGAAACTGTGGTATATATACACAATGTAATATTACTCAGCCATAAAGAAGAATAAACTTATGGCATTTGCAGGTAAATGGATGATGTTAGACACTGTCATGCTAAGTGAGAATTGCCAATCCCAAAAATCCATAGACGGAATGATCTCTCTGATAATATAAGTGAATGATGATGCATAATGTGGGGTGGAAGGATGGCAAGAATGGAGGAAGGATAGAGAGCATAGAAGGAAGGGAGGGGTGGGGTCGATGTGGGGGGGTAATAGTAACAGAATGTGTGACAGACATTATTGCCCTGTGTACATGTATGAACGCTCAGATGGTGTGACTCTCCTTTGTGTACAACCAGAGAAACAACAGCTGTACTCCATTTGTGTACAAAGAATCAAAATAAATAAATTTTTAAAACATAAAGATTTGCAATATGAGAAAAAAAAAAAAAAGAACCAGAGGACAGCAGCTCCAAGGTTCTCAGAAAAAAAGAATGAAAAATGATAAATGTTAAAGGAGAAGGACATGCTGGTCACACTGACTTGATCATTACACATTGTATATATGCATTGAAAGATCACATGGTACCTTGCAAATATGTACAACAATAATATTTTTTTTCAAAATTTTAAAAAAACAAAAAATGTAAGACAAAATCATGAAAATGCCCTCAAACCTGACAGACCCCTAGTGATGGAGATTTCTTCCCAATTCCTTCTCTGCTTTGGCGTGATCTCATATACCCTTTCCGCTTCCTCAGCAATTACTCTTCATGGTTGGAGGCCCTCCAGATAAGCACCACTTTCCTTGTTTCCTTTTGCTTTCCTTTCTTTCTCATTTGCTTCTACATTCCAGGTAAGCTTCTTCTGATCTCTGCAATTTGCTGGTTCTCTGATCACATTCCGCCTGGCCCTGGCAGTTTTCCTGTGTACTTAATACGTACCACTGATCTCAATCACTATGTCTTTCTTCATGTTTTCAATTTTGTGTATCAGACCCATCTCTTCCTGATACACATGGGCTTGGATTTTTGTTTAGCCTATTTTATTCTCCTCATGTACAATATTTGAAGAGTTTTTGTGTACTTCATGTAAATGATATTTGAGAATGCTCAATTGGTTTGGTATTTTGCTGAGTAAACTCATCTGTGAGCTACTAATTGCTGGGATTCCCAGATTAAATTTCATTGTGAACACTAGAATTGTATTTTATAATACCATGTATTGTTATTTTCATTGTTATTTTTATTTTTCAGTGCTGGTTATTGAATGCAGGGCCTCCTGCATGAGGAGCATGGTGCTGCCCTGAATCGCCTCCCCAGCCCTGTGCACTGCGATTTAATTAGCTGTCTTGGGTGAAGGATCATCACAGGGTGCAGGACTGTTCTCTGCTGTCCCATGGTGGCTCATCCATATGACCTTCTATTAGCATGCACATTACAGAGCCCTGAGATGAGAGCCAATTTCTTTCTGGAAAAGTGGAATTAGAAAAGTCCACATATGAGATACAGGACTACCTACTGGCCATTATATTTTCTTCATATCCACAGTCATTGATCATCTCAATATATTAATCCATGGAAACTGAGGAACAGGGTAGGAAGTCATGAATTAGAACCCAAATACACGACTTAGTTTCTGCATTGGTGTTGAAAGCCTGACTGGGAATTACTGCATTCAGTGTGACTACTGCTTCCACAGGCAATGAGGAACACACACACTCATGGGGGCTCTGCACATGGGAATGGAGGGTAGACACGCGTGGGCCATGCAGGGGATATTCAATGGAGGCCCTAAACAGTGGGTATTTGAGTTGGCCCTTCAAATCTTGGGCACTGTTGGACATGATGCTTGAGTGCTTCTGATGAGCCCTACCTGGCATGCAGCCCTCTGACCTTTCGCTTTACATCTTGCTTCCTTGCAACTGCAGTTGGAGCAAATAGGTCCTCAACCCAGGCTTGGGACCAAGTCTGCCTAAGAGGAATTTTTCCCTGGGGCCTTGCTATCTGTGGCCTTGGATGAAATCATAGTGCCTGCAGTGGAGAGGATGATACTTACACATGTTTTCCAACTTGTGTTTTTCACCTGGATGAGGACCTCAGATGCAGGTCCCCAAGGAAGAAAGTGCTCCAGATTCCTCCTGGGAAGTGGAGGAGGCAGGGAAGAAAGGAGTCAGGGCAGGAGCGTGGCCTCTCCAGCCCACACCATAAGAAGGCCTCAGAGATGCAGGTGCACCTGCCCCTATGGTGTATGTCCACCTGGCTGACCTCCCTGGCACTTCAGGTCCCTTCTGCCAGGCTCAGAGCTCTGCAGATGACTCTAAGATATTGGCCTTGATTTCTGTCTCCTAGGGCCTAAAGCTCCCGCTCCTCACCGGCACTTCAGCCACTCCTCAATGCTTTTCTTTTCTTTCTTTTTTTTTTTTTTTTTTGGAACCAGGAATTGTACTCAGGGACACTTGGCCACTGAGCCACATCCCCAGTCCTATTTTGTATTTAATTTAGAGACATGGTCTAACTGAGTTGCTTAGAGCCTCGCTAAGTTGCTGAGGCTGGCTTTGAACTTGCGATCTTCCTGACTCAGCCTCCCAAGTTGCTTGTATTACAGGTGTGTGCCACTGTGCCTGGTCTCAATGCTTTTTGATTAATGAACAGAACATACACAAGGAGAGAGACAAGGTGATGAGAGGGTTCCTCCCCCTTTACACATGTCAAGAAAATCAGGACTCCAGTGGTCCTGGAGAGAGGATGCTTTCCCTGCAGTATGTGCTGTTTGTACTTCTTTATTTCCTGTGTGATTATGGGGATGAATGCAGGACTCTGTCTTCTTTCCATCTCCCCACCCAGGGCCCACCAGGATTTATTTAGTCGTTTCCTGCTGACCACTCTCCCCCTTTCTAAGGAATAAGAAAGGACTTTTTCTTCTCTTAGGCTCCTATCTTCAGGTCTGGCAGCTGAGTGAGACAGAGCTCCACCTTGCTTCCTCCGCCCTCCTGACAGCCGCTGCTATATGGGGCCAGTTGCTGCCCTAGAGAAATGATCCAAGCAGCAGAATGAGTTCAGTGCTCAGAGTCTGCAACAAATCATCACTGGAAGAGTGGAGGGTCCACTGAAGTTCCCTCCATCTGCATGTGTTTCCTAACACCCCTCCAGAGGGGCCAGGCTATGTATGTCCCACCTGCTTGGGCAGACCTCTTACTGTGGTAGTTATTCTTTCAATCAAGATGTTGACCATTACTTCATGCCAGGGGTGTGCCTTGCCTCCTGAAGGTGAAGCCAGGCCAGGAAGTAATTGCCATCATCTGTGAGGTTTGATCCACTCCAATGTGCTCTGCTTCCCCTGGACATGCCCATATCTGTAACTTCTAGATATTACCAGTGAGAGATCTGTTGCCAAAGGTCTATGTGAATGAAATAGAATTTCATGAGTTCCAGTCAATAGCTGAGGCTGAGAGGGATGTCCCTGAGGGCAGTGTTTGCCAGGCTCCCTGGACAGATGCTGGAGTGACTGGTGCTGCCAGCAGTAGCTGCTCACATTTCTGAGCAGGGATGTTGGGTTAGGAAAGGGGGCTTTCCAGACTTCACATGTCTGCAGACATCCCATGTTCTTCTCCAAGTCTAGATGTGTGCCTGCTTGTCATTTTTAGTTTTGGATGGGTTTCCCAAATATTTTTCCTTTCCCTATTTCCCAGTCTATTTGCACTTGTTATTAATGTGCTAATGTACACAGTTGGATTCTGATGGCAGCTGCTGGATGTGATTCTGAGCTAGGGTCGGGTCTGTAGGATGTGAGACTTGAATTACCACTGCTCTGTCCTGAATCCCCTGAGGACTGTTAAGGGGATAATCAGTAGTGACACTTGTCAACAAAGGCACCACAGACTCTTCAAGAGGGGCCACTGCCATAGGTGTAGGGACACTGCAGGGTTTTCCCAGCCAGGGAGGGTCCAAACATTTCTGAATACAATAAGACAGAATGGGATTCACATCCCAGGTGTAGGTCCAGGTTAGTGAATAGAGAATGACCAAGGGGAACAGGAGATTGGATAACCTGGGTAAGGAGAATGACATTGGTGTTTGGAGAGCTGGGAAGGGTGAGCAGACAGCACCTTGGGTGCTGGAGGAGGAAGAACTGATGGGATACTGGGAGTGGCCAGGTGACCAAGGTGTCTCAGCTGACATGGCCAGGTTCTTGCTGAAGGGAACAGGATGTAAAAGCCTAGCTGAAGAAGACCTCATGGCAGGATGAGAGAACTTGATCCAAGAGCAAATCTTTGTCAGGGCTGAAGGCAGGTATGTCACCTGTCCCCATATCCAGGCATTTGTTCTCTCTTCCTGGGAGACAAGGTGAGGTCACCTTGCTCTGTCTCTTGCTCTCCACTCTCAGCAGGTCAGAGTCCTGTGAGCCTCAGAAGGTGGTTCTCTCAGACCTGATCCTGGAAACCTGTACCTGAGGAATCCTCCCTGCCACCATGTGACATTCATGCCCAGCTGAGATGACCAAGTGCAAGAGTCAGTAGTCCAGGAGAAAGCTGAAGTGTCTACGAAAATCAGAGGGAAAGAAAGGCGATTTGGACAAAGACATGTTTTCATACATAACTAACATACTTCTCTTTATCAACACCATGGCAAAATACAATTTTAAAGTTTGCATTCCTTTCTTGGTTGTATTCGGTGTGTTTTAACTGCTCAGTCTCAATATCGAACTATAAAACATTGAAGGACTGTTATTCCAAAGGCTCCTTGGCATGGTTCCATTTGTACCTCTTTAACCTGGTGGTGAATGAAGGGAGTTACAATATATACAGTGCTGTGTACGCAGTGGCCCACACTCCTCATGAGATGCTGCATCAAGAAGTGGATGTGCAGTGGGGATCTTAGGCCCTTTGGTGCCATTCTACAGTGTCCCCAGGAGAGAACGACCACCTGCAGCTTCCAGAGCCCCCAGCATGGAGCTCAGGCCTGCCTGGGCTATCAAGCCCAGTGTCTCCATCATTGAGCATAGTTCTGCACCCCCACCCCAAGTTGGTCTAGGGCCCAGGCCCATACCCTGGCCCGGTGTCTAGTGCCTGTGCTGCATCTGATTGTCTATCAACACCAGGCTGCCTCTGCCCAGAATCATTGATCATTTCCAACCTGGAGTTAATGGGACAGGACCCTTCTTGAGTCACTGCTTGATCAAGCACCTCTCAAACATCAGGCCATTGAAAAATAAGAGGTTTGAACTGTGCAGTATATTTTTATCACAAAACATTTTAAAATTAATTCTAATACTATGATTATTCCTAATATACCCACTATATTCTACCTTTTTCTTTTATTAATATGATTATCACTCTATTTCCCCCTTATATATCCATTTCCTTGGAGAATCGCTTTTTTCTCACTCTAACAACCTGGATTTTTTAATTCCAATTCCACTATACACATGATATAGTATATCAATAGACTCGCTTCTTATCTCATTAGTGTTTTGTTCTATACCCCTCCTCATTCTCCCTGTCCAACATTAGGAATTGCACTCCTTATTGCAAACTTAATGGTTATGCTGTTGATAATAATTTGAACTCATCTCTGTTTATTAAGAAAACACTGTTAATATTTTAATAGGGACTATTTAGATTAAGGACACATATTGTTTATATGGTGTGCTGCTAATATTGATCTCTCAATTCAAGGGGAGGTATTGAAAATAGGCAGGAACCCTGTAAGTTTTTTTTTTTTTTTCTTTTATTTACTTATTGATTCATTCCTGTAAGTTTTAAAGGGGAAACTGCAATACCTAGGATTCGCAATACTAGAGGGGAAGATACACTAGCAACATGAGAAAACATGGGAAGAAAATGTCCCAAACAAACCCAGACACTATACCAAAAGAACCCAGTGACAACATGGCAGAAGCATTGTCAGAAAGGGAGTTGTACATAATTAAAATGATCTGAGAAGCGAACGAGGAGTCAAGAGAGCAAATGCAGACAATGCTAAAAGAGCAACTGCAGTAAACAAAAGAAGTGGATGTGCAGCCAGTGAAGAGTGGGAAAGGACCAGTGCTCTCCCCCTGGCAGGTAATGTCTCTTATTGGGTGCTGTGAGCATCACCAAGGTGGCATCCTGCCTCGAAGGTTTCCACAGGGATTCAAATCAAGAGGTGTAGGATCCTCTCCCCAATCACAAGCACTTCTGTTCTGTTTTCATTGCCAGCAGGTAACCCTATGCCTGGGTGGTGATCAAATGAAGTGAAACATGGAGAACTAGTATATCCCTATGATTCCACAATATCAATCAGACTCAGGGGGAGTCACCCAAACACATGCACACCTGGGTGGTTTGTGGGCATGCAATTCAGATAAACCTTGACACCCATTTCTTCTCAATGTCAGACCAGTCAGGCAGGGCAGGCCATAGTCTAATGTGGTTGAAAACTGCATGAGATCACTTATGCAAACCACCTATTGTGCTCAGCATCCCTTAGGCAGTTAAAGAGCTAGTTATCAGCTTGCCATTTAAGGACTTCCTGGAAGGAGTGGGTTTCTCCTGTTGAGAGCAGTTGGCAGGCAGGATCTTGAGGTACTCTCTAATTTAACACTGATGATCTTCATTCCTGGCTCCTTTCTCCCTTCCCACTAACATCTGGTTCTTGATTGACACTCAGGCATAGATTTACCCGATGGCAGTGTAAACAGTACAGAAGGGCTTGTCACCAGACCATGCATGAGCTGGCTCTCTGATCTTGAATGTCAGGTGACAGAACTGTAAGTCATTAGTGTGCACTTTCCTGATCCATGCACTCGAAGGTATTTTATTTTGCATATTGAAAACACTAAAACAGTTAGTCTTTCACCTGTGTTTTGAGATAGCAAAGATTTTCCCAGCAATATTCAAGATAAGTTGAAAGAGGAGAGAGTCGATTTGTGAGACAGAAAAACTCATTGAGATTCATTCCTTATATGGATTCATCAATTCATAGTCTAGGGAAACAAGGAAAGAAAATTTGGCTAAGCTTGTCCAGTAAAATTCTTTGAGGGGGCCTGAGAGCAAGAGAGAATTACTGACCCAGGAATGCTGACATTCTGCATTTCTCACCAGATATGTACCAGTGTGTGACATGTCCAGATCATCAGGATGCCAACTCTGAGTAAACCACCTGTCTACAAAACACCACAAGTTCCCTGGTCTATGAAGACTTCCTGTGAAAGACTAGTTGCTCAGCCCTGTACTTCTCTTCCGTCACAGCTGCTGTTTGTGGTGTCTTTGTGAGGCACAGAGACACTCCCATAGTCAAGGCAAACAACTGAACTCTCAGCTACATCCTGCTCATCTCCCTCACATTCTGTTTCCTCTGCTCCTTGCTCTTCATTACCCATTGTTTCTTTTGCTGTGAAAAAGCTTTTTACTTTGATGCCATCCCATTCATTGATTTCTTATTTTATTTCTTGTGTTTTAGGAGTCTTTTTCGGGAAGTCACTTCCTGACACAATATGATGAAGTATTGGGCCTACATTTTCTTGCAGTTGGTGCAGGGTTTATGGTTTCATTCCCATGACCTTGATCCAATTTGAGTTGAGTTTTGTGCAGAGTGAAAGATAGGAGTGAAATTTCCTTCTGCTACATATGGATTTCCAGTTCACCCAGCACCATGTGTTGAAGAGCTTTTCTCAAATGTATGCTTATGGTGCCTTTGTGTAGTATGAGATAACTGTATTCATATCATTTTTTTCCTCTGTGTCTTCTATTCTATACCTTTGGTCTACCTATTTTGGTGCCACTATCATGCTGTTTTGCTAATATATAACTTTGTAATATCATGTAAGCTCTGATTTTGTGATGCCTTCCATTTCATATTACTTGCTCAGGATTGTTTTGGCTTTCTAGGGCTCTGATTTTTCCAGATAAATTTCTTAATTGCCTTTTCTATTTCTATGAAGAATGCCATTGGAATTTGTTTGTAATTGCATTGAATCTGTAGAGCCCCTTTTTTGGTGTGACCATTTTGACAGTATTGATTCTAAAAAGAACAGCTCCTAAGGTGTCCCTCAATTTCTTTTTTTAATATTTTGTAGTTTTCATTGCAGAGATCCTTCACCTCATTTGTTCGATTAATTTCTAAGTATTTTATGTTTAGGGAGGGTATTGTAAGTGGGATGGTTTTCCTAAATTCCCATTCAACTGATTCATCACTGGTGTATAGAAATTCAGTTGATTTATGAATGTTAAGTTTGTATCCTGCTACTTTGCTGAATTAATTTATAAGTTCTAGAAGTATGCTGGTGAAGTTGTTTGTGACATTTACACATAGAATCATGTCCTTGGAAAGCATAGTTTGAGCTCCTCTTTTCCCATTTGTATTCCTTTAATTTCTTTCTTGTTCCTAATTGCTCTGACTAGAGTTTCAAGGACAATGTTGAATAGAAGTGGTAAAAATGGCCATCCTTGTCTTTGTCCTGTTCTTGGAATTATTTCAGTTTTTTTCCTCTAAGAATGATGTTGACCTTTGGTTTCTCAAACATAGCTTTCACAGTGTGGATATATGTTCCAATTACTCCCAGTTTTCCAGTGTTCTAAATATGAATGGATGATATATTTGTTTAATGGTTTTTCTGCATCTATTGAGGTAAATGTAGGGTCTTGACTTTAAGTCTATTTATGTGATTTTCTACATTTATTAATTTCCATATATTGAATCAACCTTGCATCCCTGGAATAAAACCCACTTGATCATGATGCAGTATTTTTACTTATTTTTTTATTTTATTCTTACAGACTGCATTTTGATTCACTGTACACAGATGGGGTACAACTTTTTGTTTTTAAGGTTGTACATGATGTAGATTCACACCATTCATGTATTCATACAAATACATAATGATGCTTTTATTTTATTTTAGTTGCAGATGGACACAATATCTTTATTTACTGATTTTTATGAGGTGCTGATGATTGAACCCAGTACCTCACATGCTTGGCAAGCACTCCACTTCTGAGTTACATCTCCAGCCCATTAATGTGTTTTTGTAAGTGACTTTCCTGTATTTTATTAAGAATTTCTGCATCTATGTTCATCAAGGATACGGGTCTGAAGTTTCTTTTCTTTATCTATGTTTCTCTGGTTTTGGTTTCAGGGTGATACTGGCTTCACAGAATGAGTTTGGAAGGGTTTCCTCTTTTTCTATTTCATGAAATAGTTTAAGGTGTTAGTTCTTGTTTAAGGGCTTCCTCAAACTCAACTGAGAATCTATCCTGTATTGGACTTTCCTTTTTTGGTAGGCTTTTTATGACTTTTTCAATTTTCCTTTTTTTTTTAATTTACTTATTGATTCATTGAACACAAATGGAGTACAGCTATTGTTTCACTGGTTGTACACAAAGCAGAGTCACACCATCTGTGCATTCATGCATGTACACAGGGCAATGGTATCTGTCAAACATTCTGTTATTAATTTTACACCCCACCCGCCCCCACCCCTCCCTTCCCTCTATGCTAGCTATCTTTCCTCCATTCTTGCCATCTTTCCCCCCCCACATTATGCATCATCATTCATTTATCAGAGAGACCATTCGGCTTTTGGATTTTTGGGATTGGCTGATCTCACTTAGCATAAGAGTTTCCAACATCATCCATTTACCTACAAATACCATAATTTTATTCTTCTTTATGGCTGAGTAATATTCCATTGTGTATATATACCACAGTTTCTTTATCCATTAATCTACTGAAGGGCATCTAGGTTGATTCCATAATCTAGCTATTGTGAATTGAGCAGCTATGAACATTGATGTGGCTGCATCACGGAGGCAATCTGATTTTAAGTCCTTTGGGTATAAGCAAAGGAGTGGGATAGCAGGGTCAAATGGTGGATCCATTCCAAGTTTTCTAAGGAATCTCCACACTGCTTTCCAGAATGGCTGCACCAACTTACACTCCCACCAGCAATGGATGAGTGTACCCTTTTCCCCACATCCTCGCCAACACCTATTGTTGCCTGTGTTCTTGATAAAAGACATTCTAATTGGGGTAAGATGAAATCTTAAGGTGGTTTTGATTTGCATTTCTCTTATAACGAGTGATGTTGAACATTTTTTCATGAATCTGTTGATTGCTTGTAGATCTTCCTCTGTAAAGTGTCTGTTCATTTCCTTGGCCCATTTATTGATTGGGTTATTGATGTTCGTGGTGTAAAGATTTTTGAGTACTTGGTAGATTCTGGAGATTAGTGCTCTGTCCGAAGTGTGTGTGGCAAAGATTTTCTCCCATTCTGAAGGCTCTCTCTTCACATTGCTGATTGTTTCCTTTGCTGAGAAGAAGCTTTTTAGTTTGACTCTATCCCAATCATTGATTCGTGCTTTTATTTCTTGCGCTTTGGGAGTCATGTTAAGGAAATCTGGTCCTAGGCCAACATGATGAAGATTTGGACCTATTTTCTCTTCTATTAGGTGCAGAGTCTCTGGTCTGATTTCTAGGTCCTTGATCCACTTTGAGTTGAGTTTTGTACAGGGTGAGAGATATGGGTTTAGTTTCATTTTGCTGCATATGGATTTCCAGTTTTCCCAGCACCATTTGTTGAAGAGGCTGTCTTTTCTCCATTGCATGCTTTTGCCTCCTTTGTCAAGTATGAGATACCTGTACTTATTTGGGTTTGTCTCTGTGTCCTCTATTCTGTACCATTGATCTACC
>JAJEJO010021568.1:0-10490 GCA_020662805.1 Glaucomys volans | reverse complement strand
TCACCAGTAGTTTCCCAACTTAGACCAGCAGGTTCACAACTCCTTGGTGTAATTCAGATCCCAGTGGATTCATCCAGATGACATATGCTGATGTCTTCATGGAGGCAAGACTCCTCGTTTTCCTGCAGACTGGCCAGTGGCCTCCTCTGGTCCCCAGGTTTCTTCCCAGCTGGAAGCCACATGGCCTTGTCAATTAAACACCAACAACGTGAGGAATAGCATCTTGAATCTGCATCTTAAGGATTCTGGGTGGCATTGTGTTAGCTACTTCACTTTCTCAATGCTTCAGTTTCTCATCTGAACCATTGGACCAATAAATCCCATCCTAGAAAGCTGTCTCATGAGTAATGAATTATGAGAATTATACAGATTTGTGCCTGCTAATACACTATAATTGTTACTAATCACTAATTTTTTTGGTTATATCCATTTCATGGAAAGGAAATATACAGATATATGGGTTTATGCTTAATGATTTTCCATAATATAACCCTTCATACAGTAAACAAAGTCATCTTAAAATAGCAAAGCAGCTGAGCTTCATTGTGCCCAGTGACTCAGGGTGCTGAGACAGGAGTGCAAGTTAGAGGCCAGCCTGTTCACCTTAGTCAGATCCTTATCAATCGACAAATAAATAACAAAATCCCCCAAAGAAGGCACATTCTCCCATGTGTAATCTCATTGAATGTTTCTTATTGTGCTTAAAACTTATTGTCCTTTTCTTAGGCTGACATCTGCAGTTCACACCACTGGCCGCTGGGTTTGGAACCTCATGGAGCTCTCTCTAGACACCTGTTGCCTACATCTGAGCTCCCAGTGTCAGACAAGGCTATTCTGGTGATAATGGGAATGGCATTATTATTTTTTTCTTTTTTGCAATTCTGCACATCAAGTAATGTGTCTCCCACATTCTAATTAGGACACAACCCATTGTCCAGATTCAGTATTGGGCTTTCAGTGTGCTCTGCTGGTGGTTTCAATGATCAACCTGACCCTACTGCTGCCAGGTGGTATATCTTATCAGCCCCCTGTATTTGAACACTTTGGCCTCAGTCACCTGTGTGACCATCCAGTGCACTGAGCTCTCTCCTGAGGAGTCTGGTTTAGAGGATTAAACCATCAGTCCCTCCCTGGGGGAGCAGGAAGCCCTGCACCCTCCATGTGCAGGGATGTGTTCTGAGGTCATTTTCCTCTGAATGAAGACAGTGTCTCTGACTTTTAGAAATCACCTGCTCTTGGCATCCTGGCTCATGCTCCAGGCTAGGCTGAGGCCACAGTGGCATTTACCTTGGAGGCCTATTTCTAGAAGATTCTCAGTGTTGGTGTTTGGATCATTATCTGTCAATGCAGTATTGAAAAAAACTTAAATGAATGCAAAACCTGTCTATATTAAGAAAGTGAGAAATTTAAGAAACATATGATCTATATTGTGCATAAAAACATATCAATAAGGAAGGGTTTGGACTATGGTCTTTCGGTTTTGAAAGATACTTCCATCTGTGAATTGTTTCTCCTCTGTCACCAGGTGGGGTTGGAAGGTGAGGGAATAGTGGAAAGCTCGTGAGAAAAGACCATCTTAGCAGCAGATAACAAGTGGCTGCAGTGCACAGAGCAACCTGTGTGAGGCACTGTCTGCTGTGGGTTACCACTTATGTGTCTCCTATGAGTGCAGAGCACTGGGAATCCTATAGCATGGACCAAGCCATGCCACAAGTTCTGTGTGAGACTGTTTCATACAAGAAGGTGAAGACAGAGGACAGGCAAGGGTTTGGGTCCTCATACCTCAATACCCTGAAATGCTCAAGCATCTCTGCAGCTTGCCTCAGCACACACGAGGGTCTCAGTAAGAGAAAGGTGAATTTTCTGGAAGAAGTCACCTTCAGATGACAGTGCAGTGTGAAAGTCTGCCCAGGAGAGGGAACAGGAACTCCTGGTGTTTCAAGGTTACCTTCAGATCTTGCTGCTGTTCAGGGAGCTTTCTGACCATGCATGAAAAGGTGTCTGGACCATGCTTGTGAGCTGGAGAGTGCAGGGGACAGGAGGCATTGCTCTTGGTGGACTCTGATGCTGCTGAGGACTCTGGTCTTACAGCTAATGCTGTCATTTTGGGGAGTTTTCTGTATTGCTCTTCTCAATTTAGGGTGATTCAAGGTGATGTGAGCCTAGGCACCATAAAGCCACTTGACCTCAAGGAGCATCTTTCTGAAGTGACCATTTACCTAAATTTGTCATGAAAGATCTGTCATGTTTAAATTCACACATGCATACAGGATAAAATAACATTTTGAGGTTATGAGAAAACCTCAAAGTTTACAAATTTAGCTTCAAACTGCTCCAAGTTATAGCAGTGGGTAGGGGAAAAATGTATTTACTTCCCACCAAGTTTAGATGACCAACCATGAAATCCCAATTTAAAACATCTTGAGAAATTAATTCAGAATATTTATAACAGTTTATGATGAATGTCTTTACCTACCCTTTTTCTGGTCTCTGTGCTAGAGGAGGAGGATGAGAAAGGAGATTAACAGCTGACAGCTGATTTCGGCCTCAGCTCTTCCTGAACACTGGTGAGTGTCCAGGTTAGGCATTTCTGCTCTGGTCTCTTCCCTGATCTCCAGACTTGACAGATGCATCTGAGCTCCTCTCTGGGTTGGAGTGTCTGCATCACCCAGATGAACAGATGGGTGATCTGTCCCAGGAGCTGTCAAACAGCAGTGTGGAGAGCAGAGGGCACAATTCCTCTTGACAAGGGGTTCTCCTTCAGATTTCTCTCCCTTAATTCTGTGCTACAATCTCCCAATCCTTTTCCACAGAGGGCAACATGATTAAAAATAAACTCACCATGGCCTCAGATTTGGAAAGGCTGATCTATTATTCAAGCATAAATTTTATTTTACATGTTTTAAACCATAAGACAGCAAAACGATGTGAAATGAACAGGGCACTAGGGTCTCTCACTGCTGCCATGCAGGTATTCTTTCATGCATTCTTGAACTCATGGAGTGTGGAGGTGACCACTGCCCAGATGGCACAGGTGGCCCCACAGAATCTTGCTCATTCTGTGTCCCCCAGGACCAGGTGGGGGCTGTTCTGCACACTCTTGTGGGGACCCAGGGTGAGGATGCTCTGCTACCTTCTGTTGGCACCTGTGGAGCCCATGGCCTATAGCTGCTGCTGCTGCTGCTGGACAGTATCCCTGGAAAGTCACTGATCTATTGAAGGTTATTTTTACCTGTTACAGAAAACTTGATTGTTCAAAAGCAACTCCTTTATAAAGGTCAACTCTCAAAGGGAAATCTAAACCACAACTCCTTATTTTTCTAGAAATAGCTCACATGCATTAACTCTCTTAAACCTCATGGATGATTAGTGAATTGCTTAATACTTCAATCCATTGAACTTCTTTGGATGAAATTAATATTATGTATGAGGCTAATATTATGTAAGGTATTTGGCTATGCATGATCACCCAGGGAAATAGCATTGCTTCATGCAGTCATTTAACACATGATGCCATCATTTTTAAAACATTCTTACTGTATCTCTTCATGCTCTGAGCATTTTAATAAAATATTGCACCAACCATCACCCTACCATTAGCATTTGATTATTCTCCCCCTCTTTCTGTGAGTGAGGAATCATGCAGTGACTTCCCAGGTGGTCCTGGTCATGGTTTGTCTTAAGGGTGTTGTGGGATGGTAGTCAGCATTGGAGAAGGTGCCTCTCAGGCACAAGCTGGGGTTTCCCTCCCCAGAAACATAGGCATAAATATTTCCACTGTATGAAACAGTGTCATCTTTTAATTGCATTTATTCTGCCTCTTTTGGCTAATACAATTTTTCAAGCTCTCATTCTCAATCTGCCCAGGTATTTACCAGGGTTCATGCAGTCAGTATTAATTCACATTCACATACTGTTTAATGTCTCTCCTGTTGTATTTTAACCCTCTCCATGTTGCCATGGGGGTGGCTCTTCTGATAGCACAGTCTCTAGCATTTCCTCTGTGGAGCAGGACATCCAACTGCCTTGTTTTATTCAACGTAAAGCTCGGCCACATTTTCTTTTCCTTTACCTACTGGTGTTCCAAATATATTAAAAATTAGTAACTCACAAAATTGCATTTTAAATTTCAAGAACTGTGAATAATTTTTCTTCCACATGAGGAAATATTCTCACATAACTTTCATACTCATCAGGAACAAGGCCTGGGAGTTTCAGTTTTATTCATCAGCAGCCATAATATCTAGGAATCTCCTTCATCACCAGGGACAGTGTACCACCCTCTAGGTGACTAATTAGTGACTTTTCCAACTCTCATCTTCCCAAGAAGGAGGCACGCAGTTGAGAGGTGACAGGAAGGTTGAGTAGAGTCTCTATCATCACTGGATCTCAGCAGAATCCTGGAATAGTAAGAGAAATGCATGATCAAGTGCCAACTTGAAAGCCATTTTCATGATTTTCCATTTATTAATTATTGCAGTCACCTTTAGCAAGCACAACCAGACCTCTAGAATTTTGCTAAAAGATCACTGTCCCTCTACCAGACCAGCCACACATGTGGTAGCTGGGTCACCCTAGGAATCAGGTTTTGGATGGGGATGGCACCATTGTGTTAGGATAACGTGTACCTTGCCAGCAGTAATACATTCCACCATCCTCAGCCTCCACCCTGTTGAATTTCAGTGTGAAATCTGTCCCTGACCCACTGCCACTGAATTTGCCTGGGACTCCAGTGTACTGGTTGGAAACCTGATTTATTAGACCCTGTGAAGACTGGCCTGGCTTGTGTCCAACCCAATACAAATAGGTTATTGCATCACTGTGGAGGAGGTACTGATTGGATCTGCAGGAGTTGGAGGCCAGCTCTCCAGCAGTGATGGAGAGGGAGAGAGGAGTCTGGGTGAGCAAAGTATCCCCACTGGATCCTGAAACATAACAGAAAAACAAGGTTAGGTACCAATATTTTGAGCAGTTTTCATTATTTTCATTCTGCTATTTATTTCAACATTGTGTGATTCATGCTATGAAAACATGAATGTACAAAAATAGTTTACTTGCTCCATGGGTGTCATGGTGCACAGGTCCTGCCACCATAGGACAGCATGGACCCTACGATACGGAGGTTGTCTGCACATCAGACCCTAGGAGTGAATTGACCACCCTGCTGTCTCCCTCCCAGCTAAGGAGACAAGTTGAGATAAGCCAACTCACAAATATTCAACATTGATTTTTCCTCTATCCATTGTGTGCAGTTGGAGTAGTTGCAGAGCTTCTGGTGTCTGCTGTTGCCTGGAAAAATACAAGAATATCAGGAACTCTGTGTAGACATTGACATGTCCTGGCCTAGTGAATGAAATAAGCACAAGTGTCAAAAGATGCTAGTTGGAAAGGAACCTGCTTTTCAGCAAGATATCCAATAGTATTGTCCTAGACCAGAGGAGACAGGACATGTCCACCTGAGGGAGGGAATGTGAAATTCCTGGGATCTACATCTATAACCTGGTGGAGATCCTGTCCTAGTGATCTCCATGTGTATGACACTCATTGCCATCCAAATATTCCCAGGAGAAGAACACCTTGAATTTCCTCTACAGAGTGACTGAGGAAATATCTGTATTAGTTCTTTCTCATTGAGGATAGAGAATTCATCTCCCCTCTTCTCTTTCTTGACAGGGACACTGGGATTTAAGGGAGATTCTCTGTTTGAACAAGACTGAGTCCAGTCCCTCCATTTCTCAAAGTGATGCTATGTGGACAGATGTTCTCCTTGGCCTTCGATAAAGGGGTTTATTGGTGTTTATTGGTGAGAGGGTTCTGGGTCTAATGCAGAGTGACAGTAGTTTTAGACTTCCTCCTCTCAAGTTAAGGGAGACAGAATCGGTGCTGCTTTGGCCAATGAAGGCTGAGCTACTTTTCTCTACAATCCAGGTCCTCTGACACACCCTTCAATACTGTGGAACCTTGGTGTTTGGGCCAAGAGCAGCTAAGGACACTGCCTTATTTTTTCTTAGTTTAATTAAACCTCTGTTGTTATCTTCCTTTCTTGAGTGTGCTGACTCCCTCTGAACACTGTGAAGGAAGCCTGTTTCAATCATGGAATTTGTGGATTCTGGAGACTTGTGTCTCCATCTGCCTTATCTGACTAAGTGCAAGTGAAATGAAAATGAGTTGTATCTCGTTGAAGCTGCAAATAAGCAAAAGCTAAGAGTTTCACAAATTCCCAATGGCAGGACAACATGGGGAACTTCTTGCTGTGTCTTCATATGGGAGTGGCACCAAATGGGAGACACAACTTTATACATGGGATTAGCACAATGCCAGTAGCCATGCAAGTATGACATCATGGGTTACGTAAGAACGTGCTTGTGCTGTTGCTAAATATGACATAGTAGATTACATAACAGATTTCAACCCCTGTGCCTCTGACTTACATAAGCCATCTTTGTCATTGCTTCTGGGGCACTGGCTGAGTAAACCTAATTTCATATTCCATACAGGGATTAAGCTTCCCACTCGTGATATCTTACATGATACATTGAAAACATGACAATGCAGCTGCCATCAATAATTCCTTCTCTCTTTCTGGAAATTTCCTTTCCTCTGTACCACTTACCCAGGGCCCTTGGACTTACTGAGAAAAAGCCTTGCTCATTCCCCCTGTCCTGATTGCCCCACACTGAGGCTCTCTGTGTTCAGGCTCCTCTGCATGCAGGTGACTTGCTCTTATCAGGCTCCCAGACACACACCATCTTTACAGCTTCATGGCTAATCTGGTGACTTGTCTTCTCTGTTTCTTCTCATCTGCACCTGATCCTGTTCGAGGATCATTCACTCTTCTGTTTTCTATTTATTACATTCATGATTTCTGTCACCCGCTCAACAAACTACCCCCCGGTGAAAATCATTTAACAAAGGAGAGGATGCTTAGATTGTAGGGACTCCATTCCCAGGTTCACCCAAAGAGATCCACCAGTGAGATGAGTCTGCCCAGGCCTCCTCTCCACATGCTGCCCTCCTTCGGGGGGCTCAGATTGTTTCTCTCTCTGTCCAAGCAGAGACGCAGAGACATCTGAAATCCCTTATCTTCTTCTTATCTCATGAAAAATTTCATTAGTTTCCGAGTTGCAGAACAAAATACCACTCTTATCAATCTTAATTTCCTCTGAATTCAATGAAATCCTTGGCCTCTCTTACCTGGACTTTAGATTTTTTTCTAATTATTTCCAAGATCCATAAAAATCAACCCATGCCAGTAGATTCAGGATGAGAACGTCCTGCCAAGTGTGATGCTCATGCCTGGCTCTCCATCAGGAATCTGTGATTCTCTGCTTGTGATTGAATTACATAAAGACCCTCCACTGACAAGTCATCCCAGTGGAGTAGATGACTTCTCTCAATGGATAATCACTGTTTTGCATCAGACTGGTAGAAACCCCAAACCAAGTGTACTCCAAACAGTACTGGGATTGTGGAAATGAGACACATGTCAGAATTTCCACATGAAGTCAGAGCTCTGAGTGATGGATTGCAGAAATACAAGCAGCATGTCTAAGGAGGGGTCAATGCAATTCTGAAGGACAAAACAGGAAAAGGCTGTTGTCTGCCCCTTAGCCCAGGAATACTAAATTAATAAAAAAATTGAGGAGGGTAATGCAGCAGACAGTGCTCATCACTGCAAGTAAATTGTGAACAGAGTAAAAGGTGCTGTGATAAAAATACATCCCCTTCACTTTAGAAAATAGCAGCAGAGCTACAGGGACATGACAAACTAAATGACCACTGCCTTCCATCATGAGATCATTCAGATAACTGAATATAAAAGATCCTACACTTGACTCTGCATTTGCTGGAAACACAAGTACCGAATGAGTCAACTTGGATAGGAGACACTAGTGGACCTGGGTGCCCATTGCCCCACCTGTCCTGAGGAACAGCAGTTCTCCTGGGGAGGAGTCTCAGAGCAGCCAGGGTAGCAGCAAGGTGGGAAAGGTTACATACTTATTTATTGCCACTCGTTGACAGTAACCTGAAAGCTCTGTGAGACCAGGGTTATTCTGGTCTTCTTCCTAATTCCCTTTGCCTATAGAGTTCAGGATGCCATCATTTGTGTAGCTGTATCACATTTAGAACAGGAGTAAATGAAAAACTGCTCACCATGACTAGGAGCTGACTCTACATCTCCTCTCACCGCTAGGGGGAGCAGTGACACTTAGGGCCTTAATTAGAGTAACTCTAGAGGACTTGAGATGGTATTTAGAAAGGCTGGGCCTGCAGAGAGGGGTCAAGAGATTCATGGAGTGCTGGGTGACTCTGAGGTCCTGCTTGTGACCTAGGGATTGTCACAGGGATTGCTGCACTGAGAGCAGAGCTGCCTTGTCTATTTCCATAACCCTCCCCTCTCCCCTGTCACAACCCAGGGCAGTGTCCCAGGTCACAGACTCTTGGTGTTCATCTGACCTTGGAGAATATGATGCTCAGGGGTCTTGTCTGATTTGTTCTGGACTAATGTTGATTCAGGCTTTAATTCCTGGGTTTTCCTTTGGTTTGGAAGAAGAAAATTATTTTTATTTAAATTTTTATATTTTCACAATATCAGCTGTAGAGTCACCAGAGTTTTCATGCTGATGAGCTGTGGGAAATAAGGTCGAATGGCAAGAAGAGGACAGAGATTGGAGGATCCCAAATTAAGAACCACATTCAGTCAGTTAGAGTGCTGAGAAATAAAGGGACATAGGTCTTTGGATGCTGATGGAAGTATAGTGAATACTCTCGTGGAAGCCTGTTATTGACCAGGTGCATGTGAAGGAAGGACTGGGCATGTATGTTGATAAGAATGATAGTTAAATGCTTATTAATAAGTTCAGCAAGCTCTCAAGAAAAGCTGCTCATTTTTACAAATTTTTCTAGAAACTTCACACTTACAGAAATGTTGCTTATACAACACATATCACTGTGTGCCACTGGATCATCTGAGAGGAAGTTGACCTGATAGTCCATTCTCTAGAACATTCTTCCTACATAACCTCAATCCAACTGTGAAATAACATTTATCCCTCATGGATCCATCCATGTGATTTTTAGATTCATTTCTGATTATGGGAATTGCCCTGCTTTTGTCTTTTATAATTTATATATCAAGTCCTGAATCAGGGTCTGCCTTTACCTGCCATGGTAATAGGTCTCCTTCAGGTTGGACCAGTCCATCCATCTTTCCTGAACTCATGATCTCACCACTGTTGGAGAGCACACACTTGTTAATTTTTAGAACGTCCCTCAGTTAGGATGTTTCTCTACACATCATGTTAGGATTTAGCTTTAGCATCTCCCACAGGAATATCTAGAGGGGATGATCTTCTGTTACAATTTCCTATTGAGGGTGCTGATGTCAATCTGTCTCATAACTTAAGTTTCTATAGATTCTTGGTGTAAATTGACATTGACAGACTTTTCTCCTGTATAGTTACTCTTTGGTTTTTTGAAATTAGTCTGTGGCTGGGTGTGTGGATAAATGGCAGAGCACTTAGCAATCAGACACAAAGTCCTGAGAATGACTGAATTCCATATATTTTTTCATGATAACATGAAATTCTTGAAATGTTCCTCAATCCTTTATGGATATCTCACTCTTCAGCACAGTGTCAGTATCAGTATGAACTCATGGAACACCTTTTGTTTAATGCGTATTTCTCAAAATGAAAAAGTTTTGGCCATGGGGAAAATCTTTGCAGGTGGTGTCTCTTTACATTTGTCATGGTCACATCATTGTTGGAAGCATTTCTTTGTTCCTGATTCAAGATGTAGTCATTTCTTATACAAGATTTCTTTAGTAGAAAATAATCTAGGCACTGTGAGTGCTTACATGGACTATGTGGGTTAAAAGGAATCTATATGTGAATCTTTCAATCAATACATCCAACTACCAAATGCATCTATAATCTCTTATCACATTCCTATATATCCCTATATAGGAATGTCCCTTTTCATGTTTGAGATCCCTTCATCATACAGTAAGGATCATGGCTCTGATTGTTTCTGGTAAAATTTCATCCCTCATCAATCTCCCTCTGACTGAAGGAATTCTCATTTTTTCCCATTATGCAACCTCATCCCCACTCATGAATGTACCCTGATCCTGTTCTGATACCCTTTGCCAGGAAACTACCAACAATGCACACCTGTATGAATGCTGTTTTAGTTGGCTTTTGGTCAGTGTGGCAAATACCTGAGACAAAACAACATAGAGTAGGTATCATTCTGCCTCATGTTTTCAGAGGTGCTAATCCATGATCAGTTGACTCCAAGATGGAAGCATCATGGTGGAACTGCTGGGTGGGGGAAAACTGCTCAGTTCACGGCACCTAGGAAGTAAAGAAATAGGGCTCGGGGGCAAGAAAGGGCATCTAGAATGCAATCCCAGTGAGCTACTCCTTCTGACTGGGTTCTACCTCCCAGGAAATCATTTAAATAATTAGTACATCAAATGGATTGAT
>JAJEJO010021563.1:0-10671 GCA_020662805.1 Glaucomys volans | reverse complement strand
GAGAGGGAGGAGGCTTCCAGAAAGGGAGGCCCGGGGGCAGGATTGTGCTGGATCCTGTGGACTTAGTAGAAAGGGAGCCACTAGCAGAGTGGAGGGATGGTGGGAGGGGCCAGGCTGGGGCTGCCTTGGGGGGCGCAGAGTGCATGAAGGGGCGCCTGATAGGAGGACCAGGAGCAGGGCGAGGTGGCTGGGGTACTGGAGGGGGTAAAGCCCCGTGGGGGGGTAGACAGATGGGGGAGAGGGGGTGTGAGGTGGACTGGGCAGGAGGGAACCCAGGCTAGGAGGGGTGTGGGGTCTGAGCTTGTCCTTGGAGTTGAAGCACCTGCCCCTCCTCGTCCAGGCTCACCCATTCCTTGTGGACAGACAGGCTCATCAGTGCTCCCGGTAAACCCACGCCTGTGTGAACACATGCCCTTGCGTTTATGCGATCCAATCTTATGCCACAGACAGGGTCCCTGAAATACGGGTAGGTGTGTGTCTGCGGGTGCACAACTGGGTGTATCCAAAGTTGACGTGTGTTCGGAATTTGCAAGATCTCCTCCACACCTAACACCCAGACATGTTCACATATGCACCTGTTAAGGTCCCAAGTCTCACGAAGTACACTTTACTTATACACATAAGCACACACCAAGCCAAGTGTATACACATAAGCACATACCAAGGCCATATGTATACACACAGGACACTGCTTGCCCAGAGCAGTCTTTTTGAATGGACAAATGGTGGTACGTACCAACACTCACACAGGTATGCAGGTACACGGGAGTGTGTGCATGCAAACACACAAGAACATGTGTCACGAAACTGCATGGCATGTACACACATGTACCAACCTGTGTGTGCTGCTAACTCATTACCCACAAGATTGCCCATGCCAGCATGTCTCCACTTCTAGGCATATGTGTCCAGACCCTGACCTGCACATAAACAGTCCTGTGTCCCCCTGTACATGCACACACACCTGCCTGCCCCAGTTATGCAAGTAAACTCCTCCCTGCAGACACCCAAGCAAGCACAGGCAGATGCAGACTCTCCTGTGTGCACCCCAAACCAGCAAACGGGAGATCGCCCGCACAGGCCCCGGCTCTGCACTCCTGACCCCTTACCTGTGTGGAAACGCAATCTCCTCTTAGCCTACCTGCTAGCTCTTGGCAGTTTCTGAGGTTGCCAATGGTAAATGCACCTGCTTCCTTTATGAAGTCACTCATATTTACTTGATAAGCAGTCATTGAGCCCCTACTCTATACCAAGCACTGTTCTTGGTTCTGGGGACCCAGCCCCACCCCTGGTCACTCTCCCGTGTTAGGGTGAAAGAGATGGGGAAAGGCTGAGGGGCTGAGGGAGGGTGTCCAGGACACTCTTCCCCAGGAGCCTGCCTGGAACCCCAGTCCTTACCATTTGCCTGAGTATCACAAGATGAGGGGAAAGATAAACAGAAGGAAGGCAGTGGTCTGGGTGAAGGGAACAGCACCGTCAAAAGCAAGGCTGTCAGGATCAATCCTGGGCTTTCCTGTGTGTCTCATGGCATTTTGCACAGACCATAGGTTTTAAAGAGTCCATAAATATTTGACGAGTGAAGAAAGTGAACAAATCAGTGGATGTGTGTGACGGAAGATCTGCCTTGCAGCTAATAACACCAACAAGCCCTACCCACCCAGCATTTTGCAGGCATGGCATTGAGGATTTTTGTGCCCACTGCCCTCTTGAATCCTCAAAGCAGTCCCATTTTACAGAGGAGCAAAACTGAGGCTCAGAGAGGTCTAGCAACTTGTTTAGTGCTACAGAGCCAGAGGTGAAACTAACCAAGTCCCTAGCCTGCTGTGGGTGAGCTCATCTCAGCCTCAGAACCTGGAAGAGAGCCAAATTCCTTCCATGGGGGAGAATCTGTCCTGATTGCCTTCTTCCCACATCCACTCAGTAAGCTGGCATGTCACAATCTCCTTATTAATAGTGGCTATTTTCCTCCTCTCTCCCAGGAAGACTTTGCAGATCTCTCTCCTGGGCTGCCCTGTCTGGGACATCACCCAGCCAGGGGCTTCTGCATCCGAGTCTTTACTCTCACTATGTGAGGTGCTGGTGAGGGCATCCTGACTTGAGCAGGTCTGGGTCTGAATCCTAAACTCACCACTCTCAGGCAAGTCCCACGTCCTCATATGCCCATCTGTAGAATGGGCACACTAACAGCCCAGCGCCACCTGGGTTTGCCAGAATTCTCTAGTGAGAGGAGGCAGAGCCCTTTGGCATGATGCCTGGCCTATGGGAAGGCCCAATAAGTGTGAGCCAAAGAAATGGAAAAATCAATGATGAGGATTTTTATTAATGGAGGTTAAGAGGTTTCTGGAAGGCGGTCCATCAGTGCAGGACACTATATTCAGGCCTGAGGAGGGCTTCAAGAAGGGTCTCCAGGCTATCGAGCAGGAGAGGAAGCCAAGTTTATTGGGGATACAAGAGCAGGGACGGGGGTTCAGCACCATGGACAGCGTCCATTTGGTCAGCAGGGCTGGAGCCAATATTTAATGAGCAGCTACAACTGTATACACTGGGCCTAATTCTCAGTGGTCCGTCGTAAACAGCACAGGATCCCTGATCCTTGGGTTCTTGGCTTATGTGGTTTGTACACAGAAGGCTTCAGTCTAGCTCCAGCTATTTCCTCCAACGGAGTCTGAGAGTCCTCACTTATTCTCTCCCCGTGCAAAACCAGCGGGGTCAACGTCCTTTATCATAGAGCTCATCCATCTCCCGCTGAAATGTCTGCTAGCGGCATCACACGCGACACCATCAAATATCCTGGAATCTATTTCTGGATGCTCTATGCTCCCTACCCCCATGCCAAAGCCACTCTTTGATGTGGTGGCCTTGCAGTATGTCCGTTCTGACACTCAGTGAGCACATTACGTGAGTGGACTTTCAGCACATTCGTGAGTGGACCCTGATGGCTGGGTTCCCTCCCCTGCCCTTCACATTGCCCCCTCCCCCAGCACGGCACGAACCAAGTGCCCCCAAACTGGAGTCCCCTTCAATTAGAATTCAGGATCCTAGAATCCTAGAATCCGAGCCAAAGGCACGCTGAGAAACCAACCAAATAGTAAAAATAGTCGAGATACTAGTACTAATAATAGTATTGATGACGCTGTAATAATGAGGATGCAGAAGGGGCGAGAGAGGAAGAGAGGGAAGCAAAACCACCCATTTCCCAGATGCAGGCACTGAGGCCTCGAGCCCGCAGCGCGCCTGGGGATCCCGCAGGCTGAACCCCCGCTCCAGCCTCCCAGGTTCGGGCCGCCAGCATCTGTAACCACATTCATCAGTCCCGGCTGATGCGGCCCCGGAGACATCCGAGGCCGCGCAGGCCACTGGCTGCGCGTGACGCGGTGTCTCCACCCACCCGACACCCGCCGTCAGAGGGCGACAGCGCCGGCGCCCCGCTTCCCCCGCCTGGGCCGCTCCCGCCACCTCCCCGCCGTCGCGTCGCTCACGCCCTCCGCGCCCACGTTATAAATAGCCTTGTGCCCGCTTGTGACTCGGAGCCCGCTGGGGAGGGCTGGCGCTTCCGCCCCGCTGACCCTCATCCAGCAACGGCGCCCGCCCGCCGTGTGAAGGTGGAGCGACGTGCCGGCGAGGACCGCGCCTCTGGGGAGAGCGCGTACTGACCGGAAAAGACATGGGACGACCGGTTCCTCCTCTGGGCCCCTCCGCCACCTTCCTCCAAGCCCCTCCTCGTCCTGACCACCCTCTCCTTCCCTTTCCCCCAAGACCACCTCCTCTCCAAGCCCCGCCCCCGAGGCCACCCTCCCTTCCCAGTCCCGCCCCCGAGACCACCCTCCCTTCCCAGCCCCGCCCCCGAGACCACCCTCCCTTCCCAGCCCCGCCCCCGAAGCCACCCTCCCTTCCCAGCCCCGCCTCCGAGGCCACCCTCCTTTCCAAACACCACCCCCGAGACCACCCTCCCTTCCAATCCCCGCCCCCTTCTTGAGTCCCTCAGGGATCACGCGCTCTAGTCCCCTCCCTGACCCCTGTCCCCACTCTGGGCCGCGTTGTGTACTCCGTATTCTCTGGGACCCTTTTGCCCACTGAGGTTCCTCCTTTCCCTCCTGAGCCTCCCTAACGAAGAGCAGATCTTGTCCTTGCCCTGTCCCTTCTGCTTGGGCCGAGGGCCGAGCTGGCCTCAGCCGGCAGGGCAGAACCCTCCAGCAAGCCCCACTGCCTGGGGACTCTTGGAGCCCAACGCCGTCGGGGCAGAGCGTGCGGGGGAGGGGCCGGGCTGAGGTTGGAGGAAGCGGAGAGAGGAGGGAAGAAGAGGGGACCAGAAAGCAGGAGGGGGCGATGGGTGGAGAGAAAGACCCAGGAGCAGGTGGGAGCCAGGGCAGGGCCCTCCTGGAGGAAAGAGACAGGGAGGGAGGGAGACAGACACACCAGAGCTCCTGAGCCTGGCCCAGGGTCTGCAGAGCGGCACAGTCCTAGGAGCCGAGGGGTGGAGCCCAATCAGATGGGGCTGGCCCCTCAGACTCCCCCAGTGCCCCCACCACGCTGCTCTGCCCCGCCCCTACTCTGTCCGACAGAGGTCCGTGGGTCTCTGCCTGCTGTCCCTGCTGTCGCGTCCTCCGCTTCCCCTCTTCCTCCTCCTCTCCCCTTCTCCTAGTCTCGTCCCTGCCCTGCATGTGCCTTTCCAGTCTCCGTCTGGGTGCCTCCCTCCCGCCCCTCCCTGACCACCTTTGGCAGAGCATCCCCTGAGGTGCTCCCCTTCAGGAGGAGACCTGGGTCAGGCGGGGCACAGCTTTGAGAGCCCCACTCAGCACCCAGGGTGGGGTGATGGGAAGGAGAGCTCCTTGAGGGCTGGATGACAAGATTCACCAGGGGCTAGTGGGGCAGGGACCAAGTGAGCACGCAGCTCATGCAGCCACGTGCCTTGAGTGGAAAGTGAGGACACAGGTACTGATACTGATTTCAGGGTGTGGGGGAAAGAAACAGAGATGAGGACAGAAAATAAGTATAGGGGAAGCTGGGCGCGGTGGCGCACGCCTGTAATCCCAGCGAGGCAGGAGGATCGCAAGTTCAAAGCCAGCCTCAGCAACTTAACGAGGCCCTAAACAACTCAGTGAGACCCTGTCTCTAAATAAAATACAAAATAGGGCTGGGGATGTGGCTCAGTGGCCGAGTGCCCCTGAGTTCAATCCCTGGTTCAAAAAAAAAGAAAAAAAAAGAAGTATAGGGGAGAGAGGAGGGGGGAGGAAGGGAGGAAGAAAGAGAGAGAACCAGATCTAGAAAAGCAGGGAGAGTAACACAAAGATGGAGGCCCAGAGAGGGGCATTCACTAGCCCAGGGTCACACAGCACTGAATCCGAACCCAGCTCTGCCTGACTCCCAGCAGAGCCAGTGCTCACCTCTCCCACAGCCCAGTAGGGCTCCATCCACACTCCACCTCCCAAGGACAAACTCAACTGTGGTCGGTGTGACACCCAATTCATTTGCATTTAAAGTCTGGGCCTTTTGGATGGAGAGGTTGGCGCCCTCTCATTGCTGACTCCTCTTCCCTTGGCTCCTCTGCTGCAGGGCAACAAACTGTATTCACTGGCATGTGTCACCGCCACCCAGCTCCCCACCCTTGATGGAATCCTGTCTTCATTGGCTTCAGTCAAGTGTTTTGTGAGAGAGAAATTCAAGCGATGGGGACAGAGATACACACCCAAGAGGCTGTGGCATTTGTCCATAGAAACACGATTCTGTTTCTAGGAATTCATCCTTCCACGGTGTGAACACATACTGCAGGAGACATGGGAAAGCCCGGCAGGGTGGCGCACGCCTGCAATCCCAGCAGCTCTGGAGGCTGAGGCAGGAGGATTGCAAGTTCCAAGACAGCCTCAGCAACTTAGTGAGGCCCCGAGCAACTCAGTGAGACCCTGTCTCTAAATAAAACATAAACAGGGCTGGGGGTGTGACTCGGTGGGTAAATGCCCCTGGGTTCAGTCCCTGGTACTAAAGAGAGAGGGAGAGGAGAGAGAGGAAACCTGGAGGTTTGGAACCATGGGTGTGTGATGAGGTGGTCCTTGGGGGGACCCTCTCTGGGCAGGAGGACCTGGCTAATGGATTGGGGGGAGGGGCCAGGGCTGGAAGGGACTTGGTCCCCACACATGGTTCCTCGGGTGCTTTGGTTGGTCCAGGGTGCAGTCCCGTCCACCCAAATGAAGACATGAATAGGAAAAGGAGGGGGAGACGGAAGGAGGGAGAAGGGCAGAGGGACGCGGGTTCCCCTGGGGAGCAGGTTTGGGGGGGGCAGCGAGCGAGGGGACTGTCACCATAGAGATGCTGGCAGTCAAAGTTTACCATTCTGTGAAAAAGTTGCATGGAATGGAATCGCCTGACTCCCTGGGAGCTGTGGCTGGGTGAACCCTGAGACTTGACCCCGGGAGCCCTGACGTACATACGGGTCCCCCCAGCCACAGGCTGGGCGGGCAGTCTGCGACAGCCAGGACGGGTGGTCCAGCTTTCCCCACCCTGGGCATCTTGGACCCCAAGCCCTGGGAACATTCCATAGGACAGACTGAGCTGGACGTTGAGAGGGGGTCTCCTGACCTGGTGGGGGCGAGGCTCACTGGAGATTGGCTCTGTCCTCACACCCACCCTGCTCTGAGCGATCGATCCCCGGGGGCTTCCTGGAGGAGACCACCTGCCCAGTTCCGTCTTTGGAGTCTTGCTTCGTTGCAGATGGAGGCACAGCTCCAGGGGGGCTGGGGCTGGGGGAACTGCTCCCGACGTCCATTTCCTCTGGTGCCTTAGGTCTGCCTGTATGCATCTCTCTGATGACCTCTCTCTCTCTCTCTCTCTCTCTCTCTCTCTCTCTTCCCTGCCTCCTTCTCCCTCTCCTCTCCTCCTCCCTGTCCCTGGCTTTGCCTCTTATCTTGTTTTGTTTTCCTGATTGATCTCCTGATGGTCCCTCTGCTATCTTTGCCCCCCCTCTGACTCTCTCCTGTCTCCACCTGTCTCTCTCCCATGTCTCTCTGTGTCTCTGTCTCCCTGCCTCGGTCTCTCTCCTCTCTGTCTCTCCTGGGGCTCTGGCTTGGGTGTCTCCGTCCCTGCTCCCTCCGCCTCTCTCCCTCCCTCCCCTCCCTATCTGTCTCTCTCCACAGTCAAAAAAGCCAAGTTTGATGGTGCCCAAGGTAAGCCCCACTCTTCCTGCTCTGTCCTGTGTTGTCTGTCTGTCTCTTGGAGAGAAATGGGAGGGGGTCTGGGTCCAGACTTAGACTCTGCCTCTATGCCTGCTCAGCTGGGTGGAGCTGGGAGGGACAGGCTTTGCCTGGGATCAGTGCCCCCTCCCTGGGGATCCATGCCCAAGGGCAGTAGGGCTCACCTGGGCCTGTGGCTTCTCAGGGTCTTAAGAGGCAGGGCTGAGGCCCTGAGACCAGCTACAGATGAGGAAACCGACGTCCAGAGATGCCAAGGGAATTTCTTACAGTCAGTTTTATCCCTTTTCTGGGACCTCAGTCTTCCCAGCCAAACCCAAAAGCTACTGGGCATGGTCTCAGTATGGATCCCGTGCTATGGGGAACCGACCCTTCAGGCTGGGCCAGGGCCACCCTCCGCCCCAGAGCAAGTCATTTTTTTTTTTTTTTTTTTTTTTTGGTACTGGGAATTGAACCCAGGGGCACTCCACCACTGAGCCACATCCCCAGCCCTATTTTGTATTGTATTTAGAGACAGGGTCTCACTGAGTTGCTTAGGGCCTCGCTAAGTTGCTGAGGCTGGCCTTGAACTCGCGATCCTCCTGCCTCAGCCTCCCAAGTGCTGTGATTACAGGCCTGCGCCACCGCGCCCGGCTTTTTTTTTTTTTTTTTTTTTTGCGGTGCTGGGGATTGAACCCAGGGCCCTGTGCTTGCGAGGTAGGCACTCTACCAACTGAGCTACATCCCCAGCCCCCAGAGCAGTATCATTTCTAAGTAGCTGGGTGGGGCCCCGGATCCCAGGTCTCCCTGGTCTAATGCCCGGCCCCGCACCCGGCTTGTGGTCTGAGGGGCCTGGGACAGGGAGGGCTGGCCAGGCCTGGAGTCCCTGAGAGTCAGCAGGGGTCATCCAGAGCTGGGGAAGGGGCACCGGAGCCCTGAACTTCAGTGCTGACTCTGCTCTCACCGCCACAGAGAAATTCAACACGTACGTGACCCTGAAGGTGCAGAATGTCAAGAGCACGACCATCGCCGTGCGGGGCAGCCAGCCCAGCTGGGAGCAGGACTTCATGTTGTGAGTCTGCGCGTCCAGCACGGCCACGCCCCTAGGGCAGAGCCTGGCACCAGGAGGGAGCCAGTCGGGGATCCCCGTACCCCAGCCCCTGCCCAGCCAGCCCCTCTCCGCCAAATCCCCCCAGAAGCCAGCCGCTTCCCTCTGTCTCGGCAGCCACCAGCCAAGACCGGGCCTCCGCCCTGGCCTCCTGCTGCCGTCCGCCTCCCGCAATCTGTTCTCCTCCAGGCAGCCAGGGGATATTTTTAAAACTGCAAATCACATCCTGTCACTCCTAGATTCCAAACTTGTCCGTAGCTTGTCGACCTCAGAATAAAAGCCACACTTCTCCACTGTCCCCGCCAGGCTCTCTCCACCTTCTCCTCCTCCACCTGCCCCAGCCACATGTTCCTCCCACACACCCAGGTTGGTCCTGCCTCAGGGCCTTTGCACTTGCGTTTCTCCCCACAGCAGCTGGCTCTGTCCTTTGGATAGCAGCTCATGTCCCCTCCCCGACTTCTGCCTCCAAGTCACAATTCTCAGAGTGCCGTGTCTTTCCTGGGTTCCACCACCAGTGGCTACTCTAGTCATTTCCATGATTTCTCACATTTCTGGCCATTGCTGCTGGTCTGTGAGTTCAGGAGGGTGGGGCTGGGTTGACCGCTGTCCCCACTGTGACCCTGTGTCACAGGAATTGGAACACAGTAAGTGCTCAAGAACAATTGGTCTGATAATCAAATGAATTAATGACCTGGATCAGCCCGTTGATCTGGAGCTGCCCAGAGCCACACACACCCGCATTCACACAACAAGCTCCAGCCGGGTCCATTCTGACGCCGCCACATGCCGCGCCTGCTCTGAGTCTGCCCGCTTTGATTAAACCAGCCGCACCTACAATCCCAGAGGGGAGCTGCCACTGCAATCCCCATTTTACAGATGATGAAATGGAGGCCCAGAGAAGTAAAGCCACCTGCTCAGTGTCACACAGCATGTGTGTCACAGCAGGGGTGTGGTCCCAGGCCCCACATTGAGGATCCTGAAACCGAAGACAGAGGGGAGGAGGGGAGTGTAGGGATGGCGCGTGGGGCAGGGGCAACTGGTCCCCCAATCAGCCCATTTTCAGGGCGAGGCCCAGGGAGAGGGCATGCAAGTGGACTTGTTCACATGCTCAGGAGTGTCCCCACCTGGCTGAGTGGAGGTGACGCTGGCCGGGCTGGAGATGCTCAGTGCTGGGTTGCCCTACGCTATGGTGGAGCCACGAGGTGGTGAGCACCTCTTCACTCCCCCAGTGTTGTTAGGGTCTCAGGGCCCAAGCAAGGGCCCAGGTGTAGAGGTGTGCCATCTGTCCCTGCTCCTTCCCTCCCGGCTTGCTTCTGTGGTACTCAGAGCTAGTGCTTTCCCACCCCCCGCCCCAGTTTCCCCTCTGTAAAATGAAACCACCCCCTTGACACCCAGCTAAACTTAAAAGGGGTTACTGTGCAGTACGCTGTGTGTCCACAGGCAAAGTAAATAACCTCTCTGAGCTCCCATTATCTCCCTCCTGCTCCCCTGATCCCCCATTACCCCTTTCCACAGTGAGATTAACCGCCTGGACCTAGGACTGACCGTGGAGGTGTGGAACAAGGGGCTCATCTGGGACACAATGGTGGGCACTGTGTGGATCCCCCTGCGGACCATCCGACAGTCCAATGAGGTGAGTGGTGGGTAGGCTGAAGGTGGGGAGAAGGAGTGCCCAGAGGCTTGTGGTCCAAACAAGATGGACATTGACTCTGTCCCCTGACACATCTGTGTAGATCTGTGGGGTGTTAAGACGGTTAAAGTCACTGTGGCCCAAGTTCCTTCACCTTATTGCTCACCATGTGGCTTCTACCTCCTGGTTCAAAGTGGCTGCTTGAGGCTCACCATTGTATCTGCATTCCAGCCAAGGAAAGGGAGTAATGGAAAGTACTCATCCACTTAGTTAAGAGCCCACCCGGAAGCTGCTCACAGTGTTTTATGTACATCCAAATTGGCCCAAACTGAACTGTAGTTTCACATGACTTCAAAGAATTCTGGGAAATGTAGTCTTAAGCTGTGCACCCTGATCCCAGTTAAATAGATTTCTGTGGAGGAAGGAGAGGAGGGGGAGGTGGGCAACTAGTGTCTGGTGCCTCAGGAGGGTAGCGGGAGGATTGTCCAGCCAGAGGACATGAGGACAGAAGCCCCAGGCCTCCGCCCTCACACCACACCAGTGGGTGGACCCACTCAGTTGACCTCCCTGTGCGCACAGCCGCGCCCACTCCCTGCTGAACCCTAGACCTTATGGCCCGGAGTTCTGAGCTGGTCCCCACCCTGTCCCTTGGGAGGCCTTCTGCTTGGCACCTGCCCACTGCAGATTCCAGCCTCTGAGCCTCTGCAACTGCCCTTCCTGGGCCTCCAGCGCCCCCCTCCATGCCCCTGCTCAGCCCGGCTCTGGGGCCGCCC
>JAJEJO010021533.1:0-21875 GCA_020662805.1 Glaucomys volans | reverse complement strand
TTTTTTTTCACTTGTTGAAGTTCTTATAAAATTGTAAACAAAAAAATTTTTAAATCGTAAAGAATTCTGTATGGAAGTGGTATGGGGGGGGTCTCCCCTTTATCATCTGAGTTACTTTGATCCAGGTAGGGTCCCCACTGTCTTCATCTGTAAAATAGGGCAATACTTTACTAAATTGTTGTGAAAATTAAATGAGACAAGTGCTTAGCAGAGTGTCAGACACTTGGCAGTGAATGAGAAGGGCGAAAGGGTAGAAGAGACAAGGGCATAATAATAATATTAGTAACGATAGAAGAACGTTGGTTAGTAATGTAATAGTATTAACTACTAATATTTTCCCCCTTCTAGACATAGACCTTCATAAGGGCAGAATCTTTTTTTTTC
This sequence comes from Glaucomys volans, assembly GCA_020662805.1. Classification (NCBI taxonomy): domain Eukaryota; kingdom Metazoa; phylum Chordata; class Mammalia; order Rodentia; family Sciuridae; genus Glaucomys; species Glaucomys volans. The sequence goes on along the minus strand of JAJEJO010021533.1, from coordinate 21,491 downwards.
TTTTTCTTTTTTTGCCATATTCATCAAACTCAAACTCTAACCAGACCAGGTACCAAGATAGGCATGTACTTTAGTTTCTCCTTGTCATTCTCCTTCCCCCGCTGGTATTTCTGTTTACACAACACTCCCCCAACACTGTCAGGGGCTGACAACTCACTAGCATAGAATTGGTGTTGCTTAAATATTTAATATTTTCATATTAAAAAATGAATGGTGACCTAAAGAAAGCATTTCTTTTTGACAGTGTAGTGACTTTTAAAAGAGGATTTTGGTCATTGAAGTGTATGGAAGAAAATGCCATGAACAGAAACTGCTAAAGGAGAGAAGCTGTTTTGATTTTTAGTTTTTAAGTTTCAAAATAAAGTATAGCAATTTTGTTCCTTTTTTTTTTTCTTAGCTAGTTACCTGCAATTTTAACTTATCCGTATTTACACCTGTCTTTTTATGGTTTAAATGATAATTTTAGCAACTTTTCACTTTGGTATTACTTAAGTTTTGGATTATGATCTATACTCTACCCCAAGTTCTTTTTGAGATACAATTCACTATTCATATGGGATTAGAAATATTGACATAATCGTGACGGATAATTGTTAACTATATCTGGCTGTGATATAGTTACTTTTTGATTGGGACACTGGGACTAAAGAGTTTGTTATAGGAAATTTTAGGAAATGCATGGAATATAAAATATGGAAATATGATAATTCTTGAAGCATGTCTGTTAGTTATGTATTACTGAGCAACAACTGATTACAGAGGCAACTGATTCCAGAGCTTTGTGGCTTGAAACAACCATTTTTATTTGCTTACAATTGAGGCAGGGCAGTTCTTCCACTGTTATTGCCTGGCATGAGGTTACTCATGTGACTTTGTCATCTGGAGACTTGAGCTAGAGCTAGTTGGTCTAGAGGCCTTGAGCTGGGTCACCTCTGAACTTCACATGGTCTCATCTTCTAGCAGTTAGACCAAACTTCCTTTCATGGAGGCACCAAGCTCCCAGAGGATGAGAGCTGCAAGGTTTCTGGAGGACTAGAATTAAAAGTCACACAATGTCACTCTGCCAAATCTGTTGACCAAAGCAAGTTACAAGGTCAGCCCATATTCAAGGGGTTAGAAGTACATATCACCTCTTGATGGAAACTGCACAGGACTCTGTGGGCATAAGGGGATTGGAGAACAGTCTGTTGCCTCCTTGCTTTCCTAATGTTAACCAAACTCCCTTCTTTTGCCATATACTGATAAAACTCTACTTCAAAGCTGGGCATAGTGACTCATGCCTGTAATCCCAGCCACTTGGGAGGCTGAGACAGGAGAATGGCAAGTTCAAAGCCAGCCTTAGCAATTTAGCAGGGCCTTAAGCAACTCAGTGAGACCCTGTCTCTAAACAAAATACTAAAAAGGCTGAGGATGTGACTCAGTGGTTAAAGGCCCCTGGGTTCAATCCCGGGATTAAAAAAAAAAAAATTGCTCTAAGGAACAATGACATACTTCTCTGTGTTATCTGGGATGGTACCTCTATGAATTAAGTACTATTAACCCATTTTTGAAGTGTGAAAAGTGAGCCTTAGGGAGCTTAAGTAACTTGTCCTAGAGTTTTTATCTAGTTAGAGGAAGATCTTGTAAGTTAAGGACAGTTTATCCATATACCAGTGCTTCTTAAACTCATCACTAAGGAACTCACATGGGAGAGAGATGAGTGAGAAGTGGGAGGAAGTTTTTTTTTCTTTCTCTTTTGGTACTGGGGATTGAACCCAGGGGTGCTTAACCGCTGAGCCACATCCCCAGCCACCCCAACTTTTTTTTAATTATTTTTTTTCTTTCTTTTTTTCTTTTTCTTTTTTTTTTTTTTTTTTTTTTGAGACAGGGTCTTGCTGAGTTGCCGAGGCTGGTCTCAAACTTTAAATCTTGCCTCAGCCTCCCAAGTCTCTGGGACTACAGACATGTGCCACTGCCTCTGTCAGGAGGGAGTGTTTCTTTTAAAATATTGAAAAAACAGCCCAGTATCCTAAAATTTGATGTAAATTTTATATCTGACTACCTATTATACCTCTTTGTTTTATGATAAAATTAAGTTTAATTACCGATCAAATTAAATTTTAAAGTTTTTAAGAAAAATTGTTGAGAATCAAAATGAAATGTAATCAGTTAGCAATCTTTGGCAATTTGATTACTTGAGGGGCTAGGGATATAGCTCAGTTGGTAGAGTGCTTTCCTTGCAAGCCCAAGGCCCTGGATTCAATCCCCAGCACTGCAGAAAAAAAAGAAAAAAAAATTTGACTACTTGAAACAAAAGAGAGGTTACTGGATAGACGTGGTACAGTTCCCAGAATTCACTGGAGAACCAAACTCAGAATGGAGGTAGAGTGGCTTCAGGCATCTAGGTAGCAGGACTTCATGGATCTTCTCAGGAGGTTGGAGAAATGCTCTCTGGCAGTTCCCACTCTCCTGAGAGTGATCTTTCAGGCCTAAACTGGATGCTGGTAGTTGCCTTGGTTATTGCCTTGCTAAAATGGTACCCATTGGGAGAGTAACTCCCCAGCAGGAGGAATGGATGCAGGGCAGGTAAAACCAACAGACAGATGTCCGCTAGCTGAACATTTGTGGACTACTGTGAATGAGTTGCTTTGTGCATTGTCCATCACATTTAATATTTGCAAAACCCAGTGACCCCTGATTCACCCTTCTTTGAACTCCATATGCCTCCAAGATTCTTAAACTCCAGTTTGAGAAGCATTCTTTAGGCGATATACCACATATTTCCATTTCAGCTTTATCAGTGCTTACTACTTTAAGTTCAATAATGCATCTATTTTTTACATGATAATCTTTCCTAACACATGCATTTCATTTATTCATTTATTTTTCTTTTTGGGGGGCCATGCTGGGTATCAAGTACAAAACCTTGCACATACTAAATGAAGACTACACCCCCGGCCTCAGTCTGATTTTTTAAAAAATTCTTTAAATTCTAATTTATATCTAATAAGAGCCTGATAATGTTTTTACCCATTGCATAGCAATCCTTTAGGCCTTTGTGAGATAAATGTAGTTATTGGTCCCTGCACTAAATTTCCTCACACAGCCCTGAAATTGTTTGTCTTTTCCTGGTATCTAACTGCTTTCATTGTAACCTTACTAATACTTAAAAAAAAAAAAAAAAAAAAAAAAAAATTCTAGACTTTATAACTCATCAGCTGAAGGGAAAACCTACATTTATATAGCTTTTATAAAAGTAAGTTAAACCACATTTCAAATAGGAAAATGCTGTGCACATGCAGTGTGATTTTAACCAGAACATTTTCATGTACATTTTTCTGTTTTGTTTTATACTCTAATTCTGTGAAGTCAGGAAAGAGCAGATGTTGTCTCTGTTTTTCAGCTGAGGATATGGTTTAGAAAGGGTAAGCGATTTCATCTGCAGCATAGGAGTGTTGCAGTAGACTCCAGTGTTCTGACTTCCTAGGCCTTACTGAGGATGGTTCTAGATCTGTGGTTTACTGCAGAAGCTTGTTTTCTGAATTCTCAAGGTTCTGGGCTGAATTGGAGATGGATAAGCCAATGTTCGGCCTCCTTTCGACAGTATTCCCAGTTGTCTAAATCATTCAGGCTGCCCTGAACAATAAACTGACTGGGAAGTTCAAGATAAAAGTTCTAGCAGATTCTGTGTACATCGCATTCATGAGGGGTCATTCCTCATAGACTCATGATCTCCCGAAAGGTTCCATCTCCTAATGCCAGCCCCTGGGGGTTAGGATTTCAGCAAATGAATTTCTGGGGAACATAAACATTTGTGGTGGTATGTAAGGTCTGTAATGATGGTATGTAGTAGTTACCTTGGTAATGGACTTTTCGTTTATTCTTGCCTGGGAGGAGGCCCAGCTTCTTTTATCCCCACAGATAGCCAGTCAAGGAGATGGTTTACCCCCTCTCTTGCCATGATCATTAGCTGGTTTTGAAGTACCTCTTGGAGCCCTTCAGTCTGGCCTGTTTTTACTTACTCATGTTGTAATTACCACCTTAAGGTGTCGTCACTTGTCCTCTGGGCCCCTGGAATCTTCTTTAAAATGATCCTCACTATTTTCTGTTTTCTGCTATTTAGGTCTACTACTACAAGAGGTCTTGAGAGGAACACTTGACACTTGTTTAATTAAGGTCACCAGACAGTGTTCTGTTAACAGTAGTGTTGTGTATTAGGCCTCCTTTCCCTGATTACTTTTTAAATTTCATTGTAAACTGAACCATAAACTTGTCAGTGATGGTAATATGTATGGTGGTTCTTTTTGGTGAAGTCTTCTTATAAATGGAGACATTTCAAGACTTTTAGTGCCTCATTCAAACCCACAACACTTGTTTTTAAATCATCCTTTTCTAATCTGTATCAGGCTCTTATTATATAGCCTCTGACTGTGTTCAGTTCAGCACGAGTCAAAAACCTCTTTTTCTTGCATTTTTAGTTTGGTCTCATGGTTTTTGAAAATGTTTTGGACCTTTACAGTCCTTGAACTTAATCTTGAAAAAGAATGCTAGTAAAGTCCTACAGTGAAAAATATGTACTTTTTGTTTCTTTACATTTTATTCACTGGTATTTTTAAGTTTTAGCATACTGAACACAAAGGCATTTCAGGGTCCTGGTGCGAAGCCCTTCTTAGCACCTCTAAGAGGAGATAGTTAAGGATCCATTCTCTGTGCCCTCTACTCCCCACTTTGTTGATTATTATTCTGGTAGTTATAATTATAAATCACTTGCAGATCGAAGTTAGAAAAGAGACCATTTGCCATTGCATTAGGGTACTTTGAAGGAATCACTTGTTTAAATTTACTAGCTTCCTAAAGCTAGTAAAGATGTTTATGGCTTCCAAGATTCCCTGTTAATATATTTCAACACTACAAGACAGTGAAAATAACACATGTTCAGCTATAATAGATTATAAGAAAGGTTAGCTTCTAGAAAAAATATTCCAGAAGTATAAATGGCACAAAACTGAAAAATCAGTTGTCATAGTGAACAGCAGCCATGGTCTGGTGGGAGGCAGGTCTCTTCGTGGGCCTGTTCCTCTAGCTAACTGCCAGCAGCCGTCAGCTTTCTTTTTCATAGCTCTGGTGTCAAGTATTCATCAGCTGTAGATCGGGAAGTTTTTATTGGCTCACATTTATAGTGGAACACTAGTCTGTTTTCTCTGTAGTCTCTTAGCTATATAACTGCATAAGATATGGTCCCACAGTGCTCTTGCAAAGGGAAACATTTGCATTCTGGTCTTTTGTTTTCATACTTCCGAATATGAAAATAGTGAACTTTGACTTTGAAGATTTAAAATTATCTCAGTTAAGGTTGTGATGTACGCCAGAAAACCTTATATCCAATGTAGCATTCTCGTTTTTCACATTTTGAATGGTTTTAATTCTTTCTTTCTTTTTAAAAGACTTCCCAGTTGATTAACTTATTTATTTATTGTGGTGCTGGGGATGGAACCCAAGGGACTCAGGCATGCTAAGCAAGTGCTTTGCCACTGAGTTATATCCCCAGCCCCAAATGGTTTTTTAATTAAATACCAATGGCCATAAAATGATGATGCTACTGGAAAAAAATCTTAAGATACACAAATGGCAAAAAAGGGAAATTGGATTTTGAGTTTCAAGAATTATATAATTTGGGTTCTTGTGGAAAACTGAAATTCCTCAATGCTTATAGAGGTTTTTGCTTCATTTTCTCTGATTACAAAAATCATCTGTATTCACAGATAATTTCAGAGATACTGAGAAGTTAAAGTTACACTTCTATTAACCAGAGAAGACACCTCTGTTAACATTTGATATATATCCACACAGCTGCTCCCCAATAACATATCCTTTGAAATGAATGCTAAGAAGTAAGGAGAAGGAGTGGTGGAAATGATGTATAGTGTGAACCAAATTTTGTTGATCTCACTGCCCCTGCAAGGTCTTGCCTTCAGGTCGATGAACAGGCTTCCCCAGAAGGATGGGAAGAAGAGACCTGTCTGACCCCTCTTTCAGCTTTAACTGAAAGTCAAGCCTCCTTTTTGTAGACTGTGGTCTGCAGCTTCCTGCATCTTTATCTTAGCGACTCTGTCAGCTCTACATGCCTGCTGGTTACAGAAGGAAACATTTCGAGTCCTTGGTAAAGCAGCTCATTGACATAAGCCTTATCAGTTCTTATCAACTCCCTGGAAAAATTCCTTGTTAAGTTAGTTCTTTTCAAGGGATCTCCTGATATTCAGGTTACTTGTTCCAAGTGACAGCAAGAGAGAATGTGTTTAGAGACTCCCAGGTGATTTCAATTAACATCTAACCTCAAATACATTGGCCTTGGTAAAAGAAAAATCCAGAGGAGGAGCTCAGAGCAGATTATGGTATAAGCATATGCCTGTCCTCTCCTGTGGAAAAGAAAAGTGCTAATCTGGTCAGAACTGTTAAAGAGACAGGCAAGGCTCTGCACAGCTGAATTTTCTCATCCTGCTCATTTTTTGCCTAGTGTGGAAGGAAGATTTATCCTGGGATTAAAGGGAGAAAGAAGGAAGGGTGGTGGGCAGGTGACTAGTAATACAAGATGGTTGGTTCTCTCTGTGTCTTCCTTCACTGGTGGTAAGCAGATCCTCAGGTCTGAGAAACTAGTAAAGTGGCCCACAGGGCACCTTCACCAGGCTGTGATACAACTTCTCAGTGTTCAGTGTGAAAATACAATGCTTTCTTTGATTCCTTGCCCTTAGCGAGAGGAAACCCAGGAGGAGTAGGAGGAAGTGGCATCTCTTTGTAAGTGTTTTGTTCTTGACATGTAACAGACTCCTGCCTGGAGAATTGTGGCAGTCCCTCCATTCTGCCAGCTTTCAGGAGTGCTGGCAGTGTTCTCTGTGCTGGCCAGTTTAAAAGGTGTTATTTCTGCCTGAGAAATTTAAGAGCTTACTTGTAGCGCTTGGAGCAAAGGAATTGCTCTGGAAGATGAATAATCATTGTAGTAACTGCTCACATGCAAAGGAGGGTGACTGCTGATTTTACACGTCTGTTTAGAATTCTTAAGTTTGGTAAAGGACGGTCTAATTCAGATGGTTCAAGAAACTTTGATGAAGGTCTTATTGTCAGGGGTGGGCAGAGTACAGGCAACATGGAGTCTGTCACCCAGAAACTAACAGCAAAGGGAAATCATTTTCCCTAGGTCTAAAGGAACAAAGATAAGAAAGAGTGTTACTGGGGTTCAGTGAGAAGAACTGGAGCCAGAGAGGGGGGATGTCAGACAGCTGCTATAGGACTGGAGGAGCCTCTGCCAGAAAAAGCAACCCAGAACTGGGAGGAAATAAGGAAGGCAACTTTGCCCTCGCTGACTTTCTTCCTCCTCCTTTGATGATCCTATTTACTGCCTCCTATTGGCCGGATGCACCAGGAAGCCTGCCAGAAAGTGACCCAGTAATGCTGTCCACAGAGGTCAGCCTCTTGGGGCACAGAGCAGGATCCAGAACAGTGGAAAGTCAGTCTGAGGATAGAAAGGAAATCAAAATTGCATCCCAGGAACATAATCATAATCTCTTTTTCGTCATTTTTCATCCTCATCTCCCAAAATTCCAAAGTAAACCTTAAAACTTGTGAACGCTTGATATGTCTCAATTCTATCTTTTAATGTTACCTTTTAAATTATCCATATAGTTACCTTACTCTCATCAGAGTAATTCAGTATTCAAAGAGAATCTGAACAGTTCTCAGAAGAATTAGAAAATCACTGAAATAACTATTGGGGCATTTTGTTTTTTGCTAAAATTAAGCTAACAATTTTTTCCCAAAAGAATATGTATTAACTATGTAAGTGATTTATCCTAAAATATTCAACTTGGATTTTTCATGACACATTGATGAAATGGGTTTCATCATTAAGGTGCAAAAGGAAAGTGGAACTCTTTTTCTGAAAGTCTTTGCATATTATTCCTTCAGATCTATTTAAAGTGGAGTGGACTTACAAGAAGATTTTTTTTCTTGGCCAGTTTGGAAATATAAGAGATTTTTAGCTTATCATAAAAGAGAGTCTCTTTTAATGCATATCTTTGATGAGCATTGGGCTTTGAGAGATGGAAAGATAATAAGGTATTTATGCTGTTCTCCAGAAATTTATGACCAAATAATGAAAAGAGACCCTCAACCAACTCTTAATAATCAGTAATAATAGGTACTTTAATAAAATCACCAGCCGTGGAATTAAAATGAGTGGGAAGTGGTTTAATTTGTCTTTCTGGCTCCCAAATTTTTATTTTTTAAAAAATTTATTTTATTTTATTTTTTGCAGTTACTGGGGATAGAACCCAGGGCCTTGTGCTTACAAGGCAAACACTTTACCAACTGAGCTATATCCCCAGCCCCCCAAGTATTTTTTAGAAGTCTACAGTTGCCATGACCTGGAAATGGAGATGATAATAAGATACCTGCTGGCCCTGACCTGGGGAGTTGGGGTCAGTATGAGTCCCTCACTTCTGTGTCATCAAGGGCAGCCAGGCTTTTGGTGCCTTCCCGTTGCTCTGAGGACAGATGCCATCCTACACCTTTAGCATACTTTTGGGTTATCTGGCCCTGCCTGCATCTTCATCCTCAGCAGATGCTCAGGACTTTTAGGTCTTTGGGCTTGCCATGCTTCCTGAGTCTTTTCTCTTGAGATTTCTTTGTCTGGAGTGCTTGTTGCACCTCTCAGGCTTCCTGGTCCCACTTTAAATGCCATCTCTTCACAAAAGCCTTCCTTGACCTTCCAGACAAAATCCAGTGATCTTATTACTTGCTCTAAAACCCATGTGTATTCAGGCACCCTGCCTGTCTCCTTTGAGGTACCTTTTCAGTTTATTTAAAGGGTTGATGGCTGCCTTTCCTACTAGAATGTAAACAGCAAGGGAGCAGGATTCATGTGTCTTTGTTTGACATCTGTCTCCTCAGTGCCAAGCATGATGCTCAATAGACAATTGCACAAGGAAAGAAAAAGAACTGGTTTCAAGCCCTGACCCTTACAGCTCATCAGTTCTGTGACCTTTAGTATTTCATTTCTTGGAGTCTCTGTTTATATTCTGTAAGAACAGGGATAGTGATGGTAACGGTTACCAGTTATTGACTGCTTAGTGTGTGCCAGGCACTGTGCTTAGCTTCTCAAAATTCATCAGAGAGGTGAAAAGACTGGCTTGAGGTCACACAGCTTTTAAGTAGGAAACAGGATTTAAACTCTGATCTTTTTAATCCAAAACCAGATTACTTTGAGGTCATGCCTTTTTGTGATTGCCCTAGGAATAAAACTGGTAAGGAGGAAGGGCTTTAATATAGGGTGGTATGGGAGCCCATGCTCAGAACATGGATGTAGGATGGAGAACTCTCAACCAATTTTAGGGAATCAGAATGTGAGATTAACTCCACCTATTTGAAGAGGTAGGTGACCTGACCTCTAAGAAATGTACTAGGTCCAGGAGCAGTCTGAGGTGCAAATGTTCTGAGTCAAGAGAACCTGAGTCTGCTGAGAATTGACCTTGCTTGTTGTAGTTGTAGCACTGCCCAAGGCTTCAAAGTTTAATCTGGGACCCAAAGAGTGACAAGTGGGTTAGGGAGTTGCTCCTTTTAAATGGTATTGGGAGACCTTGATAGGTTTTATATATTGAAAATATTTTGGAAGCAAGAAGTCCTAACTTGGAGTACCTTTGGGGACTGAAGTATTCAAAACCCATCTCATAGTTTTATATCCCTAGCAAAGGACACATTTTGATGTTGTCCTTTGGTTGTGTCCTGATGGTTTCCTTCCACTTTAGCAACTGGTGAGACAGCCTTGAAAAGGAACCAGCATTGTAAGGTAAGGAATAGACTATTATGTCCAGTTCTTTGGTATAATTCCGTTGTTTTTCTGTAAGAGCAGTTTGCTTAGCCCAAGTGAATGGCAATCTTGTATAAATTACTTATCCCTTTAGCTTCTCATCTGGAAATTAGGACTAATAAAAAATCTACCTTGTTAGTTTATTAGTGGCAACATCTATACAATGCCTGGTTACAAAATAAATTTTCAGGCAATATTAGCTGCTGTTGTTAATATCACCTGTCATTCTGACTCATGCCTTTCCAGTGACTATGTATGGTTTGTGTATGAAGAACAAATTGGGACTTAGGAACTGACATTTTTTTAAAGGTCTTGATTTCAGGGTATATACAGATAGTAAAACTGGCAATGATGAAGGCAAGGAATACCTTGGTGGGACAGTGCTAGTGTTTCTGAGGTGTGAAATATGTAACATGAACATAAGTTAATACATTGTGTGTGTGAGGGCTATTCTCTCCATGTGTTCTCCCTGAGAAGTAGGTTTGATCCTACCTATTTTACAGATAAGAAAGTCATGATCTCCTCTAAGATGTAACCAGACAGCTGAAGACCTGATCACTACAACGTATGCTTCTCTAAACTGCGCCCTCAGCATTGTAAAGACCTGACTCATCTCTCATCAGCCTCAGCAGCTCTGCTGCGTGGGAAAAATGGGAACTGAACCCTTAATTGTTTTCTAATGGTTGGATTAATTGAAAGCACCAGAGACAGTATGTCACTGGATACATAGTAGAGGCTCAATAAACACTCGTTGAATATATGAATCTTAATCAGATTAGGGTGTGAGAAAAAGATAGGGGAAAGCAGTATTAGATCCTGGCCTCAGTCTATCCTATTATTTAAAAAAAATTAAAAAAAAATTTAAAAATCTGTGGTCACCAAACATTTTATTAGCATAGGCCATTTAACACAGACTAGAGGTTGGAATTTAAGGTGAAGAAGTGCCCAGTGTGTGTTGCATGGGAGTAACTCCAATTTGCACAATTTAGTTATCTCTGGAAATCTGTTTATTTCCCCACAGGAGCCTCCACTAGCTAAGAAGCTCTAGGCCCTTGTCTTTGTATTTGGCTGATTCGTTCATTCTCAGTAAAAACTACTTGTGACATTAAAATATGCAAACCTAAATAGGAAGGTGTATGTGTTTCAAAGCCAGAGCTGACTAATATTTGTGCTTTCCTATAGTTCAGTAATAGTTGACAAAAAGGTAATACTATTTAATGGTAATAGGAGGAGAAAGAAGGATACCTTATATCCTAGAATAGCAAGCCAGCACCATTTAATTTGAGATTTCCTCTCTCTCCCTCAACAACAGAAAACTAAAAACAGGCCAGGCACAGTGGCACAAGCCTATAATCCTAGTGGCCTGGTTGAGGCAAGAGAATCTTGAAGCAGGAAGAGCAAAAGTTCAAAGCCAGCCTCAACAATTTATAAGTCCCTAAGCTACTCAGTGAGACCCTGTCTCTAAATAAAATACAAAAAAGTCTGGGGATGTGGCTCAGTGGTTAAGTACCCCTGGGTTCAATCCAAAAAAAAAAAAAAAAAGAAAGAAAGAAAACTAAAAAAGTCTGCATTTGTTTTTTCCTAAGAGAGCTTAATTATGGCAATTATTTATGGCAGATTAAATCAGAAAGGTGGCCAGTCATGATAGCTTTATTACCTGGCATCCTCTTCATGATTTATTAGATTATGCCACAGAATGAAGATACTTAGAGGTCATTGTGCTGATTTTCTATAGAAGTAGTTCATTTAGAAATTTAAAGTGTCAAATATTAAAAGACTATTAAACCCAGTGCCCAGATCTTGGTTTCTAATACCATTCTCCAATGAAAGGCACCAGATAGACTTGATTTTATGAATGGGACAGGGATTACATAAGATGAGTCTGGTGTATCTTCTAGTGCCAGAAAACAAGAAAGTACTAATGACACACCATGTCCCTCCACCCCACCCTACACAATAATGGGATATGTCAAAGGGACATAGGAGCTAACTGAAAAAACTTACCACGGTCAAACCTAGAACAACTAAAAAAACTAAAAAACTAAACTAAAAAAAACACAGTATTCAATTATAACCCCAAATATAAAGTAAATATAATCAAAATATACATTGTACATGTATGCTATAAAGACTAACTGTAAATAAAAACACAAATATGTAATACATATGTAATAAAGTAATGATATAAGGCAAATGTCCTCAGATCCATATAATATAAATAGATAATCAAGTGAATAAGCAAATGGGAAGGCATATATAAACTTTTCATGTAGAATAATTCCAAATGATTTCTACATAAGTGGCATAAACCGCCACTTCCTTAAGTGTGAGTGGTGCACAGGGACTTCCAAAGATTACAGTATGAAGAAGATGGAAAGAGACAGCTTTTTGGCACTGGTCTAGGCAGTGATTTTTTGGCTATGATCCCAAAAGCACAAGTAACAAAAGCAAAAATAGATAAATGAGATTGCATCAAACTAAAAACTTTCTTCACAACAAAGGACACAATCAACTGAACGAAAAGCCAGCCTATGGAATGGGAGAAAATATTTACAAATTACACATCTGGTAAGTAGTTAATATCTATGCATATAAGGAACTCAACACAATTTCAAGAGAACAACTATGACAAAAATAGTCAAAAAATGAGAAAGGGCCTGAATAGACACTTCTCAAAAGAAAACCATACAAATGGCTAACAGATACATGGGGGGAAAATGCTTATTGTCAGTAATCATCAGGGAAATGTAAGTTAAACCACAATGGGATATTACTTCACATCCATAAGAGTGGCTGTTCCCAAAAAGACAAAAGATAATAATGTTGATGAGGACATGCAGAAGAGGGAAGGAACCCTTTTACATTTTTGGTAAGATTGTAAATTAGTTACAGCCATTATGAAAAACAGTATGGAAGTTCCCCCCAAAATTGAATATAGAAATACTATTGTCAATATACCTGCTGAGTGTGTATCCAAAGGAAATGAAATCAGTATGTCACAGGGACATCTGCACAGACACCTTCATTGCAGCACTGTTCACAACAGCCCAGTTAGGAAATCAACTTAAATGTCCATCAATGAATGAATGGAAAAAATGTGGTATATGCTTACAGTGGAATATTAGCCTTTAAAAAGAAGGAAATTTTGTCATAAGGACATGGATGAACCCAGAATATTACAATACATGAAATTAGTTATGTACAGGAAGGCAGATACTGTATGGTCTCATTTGTATGTGAAATCTGAATACACTAAAAAAACAGTGGAGTGGCTGTTGCCAGGGCCAGGAGGAATTAGGGAGGTGCTGGTTTAAAAGTCCCAAGTTTCAGTAAGAATGAATGAGTTTGGGGGGTCTATTGCACAGCGTGCTGACTATAATTAATAATATATACTTGAAAATTGCTAAGGGAATAAAAAATTTTTATTCAATTGATAATTAATTAATTAATTTTTTGGTACTGGGGATTGAACCCGTGGCGCTTAACTACTGAGCCACATCCTCAGCCCTTTTTTGTATTTTATTTAGAGATAGGGTCTCACTCAGTTGCTTAGGGCCTTGCTGAGTTACTGAACCTGTCTTTGAACTCTTAATCCTCCTGTCTCAGCCTCCTGAGCCAGTAGGATTATAGGCCTGCACCACTGTGCCTGGCAAGAGAATAAATCTTAAATACTCTCACCAAAAATATGTGAAGTGATGGATATGTTAATTAGCTTGATTTTAATAATTTCAAAATATATCATGTATCAAAACATGTTTAAAACATAAAATATATATATGTAATTTTTATTTATCACTTAAGCCTTAAAGCTGGAGGAGAATAAGATAAAATATTTACATGTCAGCAATTGTTCATTAGCTGTGACAAATGTTTGTATACTTTATATAATAAGCTAATAATAGGGGAAAGTGGATGTGGGGTTTATAGGAACCTTCAATATAATCTTTGCAACTTTTTCATAAATTTTAAATGATTCTAAGATTAGGCTTAGTTTAAAAAAAGAATATGGCAAGGAAAAGAATCTATAGTCCAAGTTTAATTTTCATCTTGCTGAGAACCTGAAGTAAATAAAATAGCTCTTGGAGTCCTGGGCTGATTATGTTGTAAAGTGGGGCAACTCTTCTTCACTGTCATCTGATAAAGCCCTGAGAGTTTGTTTGCAGAATTGTCTCCAATGCAGTATTTCTAAATGTCCTCCTGTGGACTTTCCTACTGGCATGACTTTTTCCCCCTTTGCTTTTTCACCCAGTAGCAGTCCCTTGAGTGGCATTTGCTGTCCTAGTTAATCAGAGGATAGGAGAAATGAAAAACTCTCCTCTTCCCCCTCCCACGAAGTTTCAATGGGCACTGCAAATGTAGGTCAAATTGCATCACTGTAGAGAGGAGCGAACAGGAAGATATTTAGGAAGTACTGCCAACCTCGCTTTAGGATTCAGTCATGATGAACTGGTGTTGAGCCTGCTTAGGTGTAAGATTCAGGAATCAGGGGGTCATGTTTGTGATGCAGTCCCAGAATGTTACATTTCAAAACATGATAAAAAGGTCTCTGTCTAAAACCCCAATAAAAAGAACTTAAAGTGGCTTTGTTTGATTTGCGTCTACCAGTTTCTGGAATTCTTTTTGTCTTTTATTTATTATTGACATATTGCAGCAATTTACATTAATTTAGCCAGAGAGATGCTTGAATTACAGAAACTATTGCCATGTATATATATACAAAATCTATTGTTTGGTAATCACATAATTCTAATAATATATTTTGTAAATTACATGTAATCATATGCTCAGTGACATCTTGATTAACATACAGAAACCACAAAATATGTTTTTAACTCATGTTTAAAGTATGCTCTCTTATAGACTTTAAAGATCTAAGAAGTCTTTAAATACGTGCCTTTATTTTTTTTACATACCGTGTGCTCCTTGCTCCTTTTTAAGACATCCAGATATTGACTGCCAGAATGTTCCATGTTACTGACATTGTCTGGAAGAGTAAGCATCTTGAGAGCAAACCAACTCTGAAACTCCCTCCTCACCTCTATCAAAATAATGGGTAGTTCCATTCAAATGGAAAGTCAGATGATAAACTGTTTTAAGTTGACTTGTGTATTATTTAATCCTTCAGATTGAATGAATTCTGTAAAATGTTTGTCACTCAACATATTCTTAGCTATTTGTTATCTTTTTATTTTGAAATAATTATAGATTCATAGGAAGTTACAAAGATAGTTCAGGAGGTCCTGATTACTCTTCAGTCATTTTCTCCCTTCTTATCAGACACTGTATTGAAACCAGGACACTGGCCTTGGTTTAAAATGTATTTGTATTTCTGTCATTTTATCATCTGGGTACTTTCATGTTACCACTACCACAATCAAGATACAGAACCATTTCCTCACTAAAGAAATGTCTCTGTGTTACCTCCTTATAGCTGTGCTCCTTTCTCTTACCCTCACAGTCCCTACCTCCTGGAAACCACTAATCTATTCTTTAACTTTTTAATTTTGTCATTCGGGGAATGTTACATAAATGTGATCATTGGAGATCGCCTTATTTTTCACTCAGCATTTGAAAAGAATTTGATTTTCAAAAGAATGTTTATGATAAACATTTTAAAAGAATGTTTGTTTTTAAAAAATTTTTACCCAGAGTTTGGCTGACTAATTTTCAAAACTATATTTTCAAAACTATATTTTTGTAGCTTGGGTATGATGAAATCCCGGAATGTTAAATTTCTAGCTTGAATTATGGGATTACTAAACGCTACGTGAACATATTTGAGCAGCCGCTAAAGTCAAATGTGCCAACAAAATAGCTGATTATGGCATTAACCTTATTGCTACCGTTAAGGGTGATATCCTAAACTTAAATGGAAAATTACCCAGGAAAAAGCTGTCCCATTTAACAGAGTAAATATTATGATTGATCAATGGGCAGGAATAAAATGTCTGAACGTGTACTTTATACCAAATGAAAAATGACCACATTTGTGTTCCATTTCATCTTGAAAGAACTTCAGAGGAAAAAGACTTTTTGAAACATTATATTTAAATGAATAGTGACTGAAATACTAACATTAATTGGATAATGTAAAGACTGCACAGAAATGCAGTATGTGGTTAGTGTGAAATCCAGTGTCTACAGCATTATAATAAAATTCTTAGAATGTCTTAAGTGGGAAATGAAGTTCTGTGGTCAGGTAAGGTCCAGGAACAAATTTCCTCAGTGGGAACAAATCTTCCTCAGATGTCAGTCTGTCATCTAACAAAATATAGAAGATATTCTCGGATCTGTAGGAGGGCACATTAGTGTTTACCTACAAATAATGATACCACATGGCCACACTAACAGAACTGAGCAAGTAAAGGTGAGTCCCCAGGGGCCACTCCGCAGCTCAGTAGCAGTGAAGGTGAAGGTGTAGTCTGTGGCTCCTCACCTTGTTCAGAAGTCACATTCCTGCAGGTTGTCAGGACAGACTTTTATGAATGAGATAGTCTTGTAACTGGCAATGGATTTCATTTGTCTTTGTCTTCCACCATTTAGTCTTCCTCCCAGTTAGGAAACTGGGTGTGTGTGTGTGCGTGTGTGTGTGTATACATACCAGAAATCAAACCCAGGGCTTCCTGCATGCTAGGCTAGGCAAATGCTCTACCACTGAGCTCACTCCCAACCCTTTTTTATTTTTCATTTTGGGACAGGGTTTCACTAAATTGCCCAGGCTGGCCTGGAACTTGCTATCCTCCTGCTTCAGTCTCCAGGGTAGTTGGGATTACAGATGTGCACCACCACACCCAGCAAGAAACTATTCCTTATCATTGAAATCATCCTGTATTTACTGGCTCAGCATTTTTCTCTTGATCACCTGTGTCTTCTTCAAGCAGCATTATATTATTCTTGAAGTAGCTCTTGAGATGAAGGCAAGAAATGATCATAGTGACCATCAACTGTTACATGCTAATCACTGGGCTGAGGATTTAAGAGCATGCACAAACATAATTACAGTATTGAAAAATTGCATTAATCATGTTCATTAAGTGATAGATCCAAAATAAACAATATAAAGCAAGTTTCCATAGCAAAAAAAAAAAAAAAATTTCTTGGGCAGAACAATCAGCCTCTTGCCTCCCAAGTATGTGTGTCCATATGCACATTTAATATGTATGAACATATATAGAGAGAACATTTAAAGAATATATTTGTGTCAACTAATACATATATACATATATATACACACACATACATGTATATGTATTTATGAAGCAGTGTGTGTAGTGGTATGAAATATACAATTGTAAGACCCACCCTTCTTCGTCTTAGCTTTTTATCTGCATGAAATAAGTTATAGACTTATGAAAAATCAATCAGGTTAGGAGTGAAAACTACCTAACCTATAAATGCAAAATGATTAATAAGGCATTGCACAAGTAATTACAAAATAAATCTGTTAGATTATAAATGCTGTATATGTTCGGAGGAAAGAAAATTTTTGATCTCTGACCCTTGATTTTGTCACCTGTCAAAAAAAGATAATACCTACCTCATAGAACTGAACAACAAAATGTATAAAAAGCTAAATATATTTCCCAGTAGTAGGCAAGCCTTCAATACACATAGCTGTTGCTGTTGGTAATGAAGATTGTAATGACAGTAACAATAGCAATAATAATAGTAATAATAATCTAGTAGGGTAGGCCTACTTCAGTAGCTACCTAAAACCTCAGTAACTTAACATAAAATATGTTTATTTCTCGCTTCAGTCACAGCTCAGTGTGGGTTGGCAGAAAGGCTCTTGTTTCCCTCAGTTGTTCAAGAGTGAAATTCTCTGGCTCCTTCCCGTGGGTGCTGGGAGCTCTCTCCGTTTGACCAGCAGAGGGTATGAGAGACTGAAGATCAACCCCAGGTTATGGGGCTAGCTCAGAAGCAGCACCCAACAAATGGCATGCTGGAGAAGAGAGAATGTGGATATAGATGAATGTGGATTTTGGAATCTCTATCACAAATAACATTTAGGATGGTTTACTAGAAGAGGAAGGCTTTCTCCTGGATCTTTTAGAGAAGAGAGTGGGATTTGTTATAGTTTGCCCAGCTTGCCTTTCAGAAAGAGTATTTAAAGAGGAAGGATGGAAAAATGAAAACCTCTGTATGCCTTATTAATAAAAATCACACATTTATCCTACTAGCCACTGCCTTTACTGTAAGCCATTTGATAGTGACCTTGGACAAGCCATTTATTTGCCTTAGACCTCCATTTTCTTGCAAGTGTTCTTCACAGGGCTGTGGTGATGGTTAAACAAGACCGTGCATGTAAAGAACTTAACTCAGGGTCTGGTTCAAAGTAAGTACTCGGTGAAAGTTGTTATTATTGGTCGTGTTAATAAGTATGGTCTCAGAGTAGAATGCTTGCTAGCACCTCATTTATTTAACTTCTTTCCTAAAGGATCATGGTAGAGTTAGCAAAGAATGACTTGACTGAGGATATTTATATGAACTTTAGAATTCTGTAACCCAGTCCAGTAACAGGAAGAGATTAATGTTGCCTTGGCAAAACACTGGGGGAGAAACCTCTGTCCCCTAAGCCTGCCTCCCTCCAGTTCACACCACAGGCTCTTTTCCCTCTGTCAGGAGAGCACTAGGAGTCCTGGACTTTCACTTCTTATCCCTCTTCTCCCCTTCCAAGCTCTGGTAGGTGAGTTTGGCAAGGAAGCATTAGGGTAAATGCCAGAGCAGCTTCTTATCACATGTTCTTAGCCAGGTAAGACCATCTCATACCAGGCACATATTAACCTGAGTAGATGAGTAGCTGTCAGAACCTTGTTCAATCTAATCCAATTCAACAGGCCCTGGGGATGCATGTATATAATGTTGCTGACTGTGCCTCCAAGAAGCCCACCTAGGTGATTTTGGTCAGGAATAGGGGAGTGCTCAAGATCAAACCCAGGACTTTGAGCACACTAGGCAAGTGCTCCACCACTGAGCCAGCCCCAGCCCTGAGCCAGGCTCTGAAAGCTGGCATCTGAGTTACTTCAAAGGTAGAAAGAAAGGAGTTCAAGCAGTAGGAAAAGCAGGTGTAGGGGGACAAGGGAAGGGATTGCTGTTGTGTATGGAAATGGAGAATGGTATTAAGATCAACTCTAGTATGCAACTGCCTCATCTTGCAAGCCTGGGCTTCCTGCTAGAGGAGTGTAGTAGGACTTCTTTCATCATGCGGTGGAAGGATTAGGTGAGATGATGCAGGTAAAGTGCTTAGTGTTAATACTGGAGACATAGTAAGTACTTAGTATGTGTCAACAACTATCAGTTATTATTGTCATGTACTTTTGTAAATTAACCTTCTAATTGTCTGACTTGACCAAGGTTTTGTGAGTGACAAACTGGAGAGAGCTACTGGAACTTTTATTATACTTTAGCTCTCTTTTGCCTGATGGTGAAATAGTGCACTAGAGTCATAAATTATGGAAAAAATGACTTGCTGACCTCTCAGTTAAAAGGAGAGGGAGCCCAGTGAACCTCGGTGGAATTTGGGGGAGGCAGGGCTTGAGCCAACTGATCTTGAGATGGGAGAACTATGGAATGGACATGGCTAGACGGAGGGACAGCTTTGTTGAACCCATTTGGAAAGAGGAGGATTGAGTATCATGTAGGGATGTAGAATCAGAAAATGAGGCTCCTCTAAAAACAAGTTAAGACTCCATTGAGGAGTTACACAAGGGCTGGGAATGCCCTATGCCTGACTGCAGGAACTGAAGTGGGCTCCTGAAGCCTAGGCCAGAGTTGCTGGAGCCCTTCCTCATGAGTGGCATGGTGCCCTCTCCATTGGTGTGTTTCAAACACGCTCAAGTACTAAATGGGGTGACTCTGAGAGCTGTCCCTGTAGCTTAGTAGGTACAAAATCACTGGCTGGGCTTCAGAGAGAGGGATACCCAGTAGCTCCATTGAAAAGACAAGTTGTGCAGAGTGTGGAATTTCATTCTTAAATTAGCTCTGCCCAGGAGAACGTGTCAGGGTGGAAGCAGTTGTAACTAGGGTCAGAAGAAATGGAGTTAGAGACCCTGTTAATTCATGTATCTGGAGAATATGTGTGCAGATGGCATATAAACTACTTTTGAATTTTGGATTGCAGTTTTTCACTGGGGAGAAGAGACTTGGAAAAAACAGTATAGGCTCAGGCCAGGCGTAGTGGTGCACATCTGTAATCCCAGAGACTGAGGAGGGTGAAGCAGAGGGACTACAAGTTCTACAAGTTCAAGGCCCTAAGCAACTCAGTGAGACTCTGTCTCAAAATAAAAAATAATAAATGTCTGGGATGTGGCTCATTGGGTTCAATCCCTGGTGCCAAAAGAAAGGAGAGAAGGAAGAAAAGAAAAGAGAAGAGGAGAAAAGAATAGAATAGAATCATGGCCGCTTACAGGATGTGGCCCATTGGGTTCAATCCCTGGTACCAAAAGAAAGGACAGAAGGAAGAAAAGAAAAGAGAAGAGAAGAGAGAAGAGGAGAAAAGAAAAGAAAAAGAAGAAAAAGAAAGAAAATAAAAGAAAAGAAAGAATCATGGCTGCCTACAGGAAACAGGCCAGGAAGGAAAATAAGTGATAAAGCCATGCGAAAAGAGGTAGCCTCCAGCACAGCAGGAGCCAGTTGTCTCCTGCCAGAGAGCTGGCCCCTGTGACCTGATTTTTGGACTTTCCAAAAGAAATCAGAAATTAGAAATTTTATATGAATCTTCCTAGTTTTTGAAAATTAGCAATAAAATTATATTTTTTCCCCCAAGATCACCTAACAAGACAATCAGGAAAGAAACAGATCATTTTAAGCCTATGGATGGAAAGAAAACATGTCACTTGGGCATTAGGTGGCTCAGCTGCATAAGCTGCTGGTCTCGGTGTCAGGCTCTATACTTGTCAGGGAGCACCTACTCAACATGTTTTAACTGAGTAAGTAAATCAGCTTGGGGAAACCTCTCTCTCTGCTTTCAGTCCTTTTATGTATGTGATGAAGAGACTGCAGTCATCCTTCAAGGCTTCAGATTTTTTCCCAGCTCTAACTTAGAAGACAGAATCAAATCACCACCTTGGTCGTGCTTCCTTAGGGCCAGCTCTCCAGTATTTTTTTCTTTCCTCACCAGCCTCTCCAAGTGCCTAGAGTACCAGTCTCACTCTAATGCTCAATAGTTTGCCTAGAAGTTAAGGTTTAAGATAGAAAAAGAAAGCTTAGGGGCTGGGCTTGTGGCTCAGTGGGCAGAGCGCTTGCCTAGCACATGCGAGGCACTGGGTTTGATTCTCAGCACTGCATATAAATAAATAAAATAAAGGTCCATTGCCAACTAAAAATGTATACATATTAAAAGAAAGTTTATAGCCGGGCGTGGTGGCTCACGCCTGTAATCCAAGCGGCTCGGGAGGCTGAGTCAGGAGGATCGCGAGTTCAAAGCCAGCCTCAGCAACTTAGTGAGGCCCTAAGCAACTCAGTGAGTCCCTGTCTCTAAATAAAATACAAAATAGGGCTGGGGATGTGGTTCAGTGGCCGAGTGCCCCTGAGTTCAATCGCTGGTTCAAAGAAAAAAAAGGGCTCGGATATAGCTCAGTTGGCAGAGTACTTGCATTGCAAGCATAAGGTCCTGAGTTCAAACCCCAGCACCACAAAAAAAAAAAAAAAAAAA